>JALPQD010000382.1:47404-111801 GCA_023101885.1 Typhlomys cinereus | reverse complement strand
TCACTTTTTATCCTTGGTATATAGGAAGGCCACTAATTCTTGCCCCTTATTTTGTAGCCGCCACTCTGCTGAACTTATGTATTAATTCCATGAGTTTTCTTGTGGAGTTTTTAGGATTTTCTCCCATCTGTGATCATGTTGTCCGCAATATGAGATATCTTGATTTTTCCTTTCCGATTTTGAATCCTTTATCTCCCTCTCTTGTTCTTAGCCTCCAGCTAAGACTTCACGTACAATATTGGATAGAAGTACCCATATTGAATAGAGAGCCTTGTCTAGTTCCTGATTGAAGTCAGGAAATGCTTCACGTTTTTCCCCATTTAGTATAATCCTTGCGTTGTTTTGTTGTGTACCAGCTTTTATTTATGTTGATACAAGTTCCTTCCATTCAACTGTCCCTAGGGTTTTGATAAAACAGCATATTAATTTGTCAAAAAGCTTTTTCTACATTTATCAAGTTTATAGCCCCACTGCTATATCAAAAAAAAAAAAATGGAAAATGTTACAAGTAAATAACTTAGCAATGCCAACTTTTCAAGCGTTGATAGAGGAGATTCTCAAAATTCAGGAGAGAATATCTGAAATCGAGATAAGGAAAATTGGATGTGGTCTTGGATTTGGATTGCTTCTCTGATGGATTACATTGTTGTTTGATGTTGGTTGAACCAACCTTGTTTGCTGGATAAAACCTACTTTGCTCACATGAATAATCTTTTTTGATATGTTTTTGATTTGACTGAGTCTAGATTTGGTTTTTGGACTTTGCATCTAGTGTTCATCAAAGAGTGGCCTATGTTTCTTTTTTATGAGTGTAATCTTCTTATGGTTGGGGCTATGAGTATGATATGATTTCATAGAAGAATTCATGAAAGCGTTTCCTTCCTTTCAATTTGATGGAATAGTTTACAGGAAGTATGTGTTAATTGTTTCTTAAAGTGGTAGAACTCAAGTGCTGAATCCATCTGGTCCAGGACATTGTTTTGGTGGGAAAAGTTTCGAGATTACTTCATAATTGCCTCATTGCTTATAGGGAACTACTTATACATAATTAAACACTCTCATACAATTTAGTAAGTTGTGCTTACTCAATTCATCTCATTTTTTGATTGTCCAAAATTCAATGGAGTACGTTAAGGTTTGAAATATGACCTCTGAATTATCTGAATTCCTTGGGTATCGTTGTGAAGCTAACTCCATTTTCATCCCTAATTTTGTTAATTGTGGGTTTCTCGTCTTTCTGATTTTGGTTACTTTAGCTCAGGTGTTAAATTTAGTAATTTTTTCTAAGACCAGCTTTTCGTCTGGTTGATTCTTGTGATATTTTCCTTATCTCAATTTTAGATATTTTCTCCCTGATTTTATAATCCTCTTTCTGCTTTGGGTTAATTGTTGCATGTCTTAAAGGTTATTATTTATTGTGAAATTGCCCTTCTTTTTTTGATAAGGCATTAGAGGGCTATAAACTTTCTCTAGGAGAGCTTTCATTGTGTCCAGAGATTTTGATATGTTTATTTTCATGTCATTTTGCTCTAGAAAAATCTTGAATTTCCTTTATGATTTCTTTCTTGAAACCCATTTCTACTAGCATCATCGTGTTTAATTTCCAAGATTAATGTATTTTCTCTGTTGTTGTGTTGGGATGTCAAGCTTTAGACTGGTGGTCTTATAAGGGAGCTAAATTTCACTTCCTGTATATTGAGATTTTTTGTGGCCATTGTGGTCTTTTTGGAGAAAGTCCTTGGCTGCTGAGAAAATGTGATTTTTTGGGATTAGACGTAGAGATCTTGCTATCCTTTCGTAAGGTTTGATTACGTTCCATGTGTCTCTGTAGTTTGGCCTGTTGATTTATCCCATATGAAGCAGAGCTATTGAATCCCCACGTATTACATTTTGGGATTGATTTTTGTTTAGAAGTCGTTTGTTAATGATGTGGAGGAGCCATATAGAGCGTATATGTTCAGTATTGTGAAGTCTTCTGGTGATTGTTATCCGATGATAAAATGTAGATCCTTCTGTATCTCATGTTTTTTGGTTTGAAGTCCACTTTTCCATAGCCTAATTGTACCCATGCTTGTTTCCTTGTTCCATTAGCTTGAAGTATTTTTTATTATTTATTATTTATTCAATTGTGCGTGTCTGCATGTGTGCCACGTGTGTGCGTGTATGTGTGTTTGTGTGGTTTTTTTTTTTGTTTAATGTTTATTAGTATGTTGTGTGTGCTCGTGTGTGTGTGTGTATGTGTGTGTAGAAACCACGGAGAATTGGGAACCACCATGGCGCTCCACCTCCTTCGTTCGCCCGGGATTCACAGGCTCCGCCCTACCAGGACCAGAAACGAGGCCCCCCGCGTCTCCCGACGTCTCTACGTCTATACATGGGATCTGGATCCAACTCAGGACCTTCCGCTGCAAGGCGAGGCTTAACCCCTGAGCACCTCTTCCAGCTTGAGTATTTTTGCCCCCTTTTACTTTTAGAATGTGCCTATCTTTGGTGCTGAGTGTTTTTCCTGCAGCAGCAGACTGATGGGTTGGATTTCTAACCCCATGTTTATGCCGTTTATGTCTTTTGGTTGGTGGGGTAATTCCATTGTCATTTGGGTTTAATGGAGAATTAAGCTTTTATTCCTGACATTTTTTGTGTTTAGTGTCTTTCATCGTGTTTATTATTTAGTTGTGTGTGTATTGTATTTCTCCTTCTGTTCCTCCTGGATATGCTTGTTCTTTTCTTCAGCTTGAGTTTTTTTCTAGCATTTTTTGAGACCTGTTGGTTGGTCATATAAGCTTTCACCAGTTGTCTTATGGTGGAAATTTGTCTTTCATCCTTGATCATGACTGATAGTTTTGAGTTCATCTCAGCTTGGTTGACATTTGTCTTGTCTCTTCATAAGTGTTTCTCTACGCCTCTTGGGTTTACTGTTCCCATTGACAATCATTTGTTGTTTTTATTATGTTTACCTTAAATGACGTTTTTTTTTTTTTTTCTCTTGACTGCTTTAGCAACATTCTTTTGTCTTCTATGTGTAGGTTTGACTATCTATTTCCTATTGTGTTATATCTGCTTGGTGGGGATGTGTCTTTGTATTTGGATGGCCTCTCTTTCTTTAATGTGGAAAATTTTCTATGATAATTTGAAATTTTCCTCCAGGTGTGTATTTTGGGATTCTGTTTGGTTTCCATGAACGCATTTAGACTCTTAAGTGTCCCATACTCTTGAGTATTCCTCTCAATATCTCTTTGATTGAACTGGTTGTTTTCCGTTTGTCTTCAAGATCTGGTATCTCTATGTTGCTGCTTCTTAGTTCTGCTGCTAAGACCTCTTGTGAGTTTTGGGTTTAAGATAACTTGTCTTTTAGTTCAATTTACTCTGTTTTGACATTGTTTTACTGCTTATGCTTATTTTTGTTCTTCAACTGCTTTTCCTTATCTCTCCCTGTGCCTGTTGTGTTCTGTTAAATCGTGTTGATGATGGTAACTCCTTCCAGATTTCTCTTTATATTTGTATCATAGAAGATCAGGCTTTGAAAATCATTATACTTGGGATGGCTTTCTGGCTATTTTACTGTAGTTTGTTCTGGTTGGATATCTATCATATGGTAGGTTAATTCTTTTGATAGGAGATTTGTTGTTTGGTTTTTTTTCTCATGGATTTGCTCGTGACCTGGCATTGTTGTTTTGTCTCTTATTTTTTGTTTCTGTGTTTTTCGATTAATTGAATTAGATAGTATTATGACACTTGAGCAGTTATTATGGTTTGCCTTGATTGATGGTATCTCTGTGTCTGTTGTGTTGTTTCAGATGAGGCTATTAGACTGTTTAGTACATCATAGGTGATTTAGTGGACGGGATAAGATAGTAGGGTAGTGCACTTTTTAGGTTTACTTCCTTGGCCATGTGTGCGTGGTGACTGGTAAAATCTTGAGTTATATGAGTTTTGGGTGTGCGTTCTATATGAGAATCGTAGACTATGGTGACAAACCGTCTGGAGTAAAGGAAGGAAAAAGGGTTTACTTATTCTTAAGCTGGAAGCACAGAATTCTTTCCCGTTTTGATGCGATGTATGGTGTTGGTCCCTCGCCCATGGCTTGGTTTTTTCTCTGGACTCTGTTGACTCTTGAAAACTTTAAAGTTCCCCAGGAGAAGGCGCCTGCTGGGCCCAGGAGCAGAAAGGCGTTTCTAGTTTTTGAGTGTGCTCCTGCTGGCTTCTGTAGAGGATGGCCAGGCTGCGTTCCTTCGCTGCGGCGTGTCCTGCCAGTTGTCTATTTTCTGCATGGTTGACATGCCCAACTGAAGCAAGATTTTCCACGCAGTTTAGGTCTGTACTTCTCTGTTGGCCTGGTGGTGTTGGAATTGTTCCATGTGTTTGCTGTTCTCAGCGTTTATCCTTTTGAGACTCTGCTCTTCTTTTCTCTCCCCTGCGTGATACGTGGTTCTCCGTCCAGGATTTTGGAATCCTCATATATTTGGAGTTAATCTCTGCCAGAGAATTAACTGGCAGAGCTTTGCTCCCCTTCTCTGCTGTTTCCTATGCTGTGCAGAAGCTATTCAGTCTCTTGAGGTCCTGTGACTTGGTTTTCATGAGCGCCGAGGGTCCTGCTTAGAACGCCTTCGCTCACCCTGTTGCTTTTCGCGTTGAGTTTCAGGTTCGCGTTAAGGTCTGATCCATGTGGAGTTCTCTGGGGAAGGGAGAGAGAGTCTATAGTGTCACCTTTTCTGCCACCTCGAGCATCGTTTATTAAAGACACTTTCCTGGCACAAGTGTTGATGAGGCTGCCTTCCTCCCTCCCTCCTTCCCCCCCTCCCTCCCACCCTTTGTCAAGCCATCAGGAATCAGGTTTGTAGTAGCTAAGCAAGTTTGTGTTGGCGGTTTTCTCTTTGTGGTTTACTTTCTCTTCTTGTGCCTGCGCCATGATGTTTTTGTTACTTACCGTGGCCGTAATTTAATTGAAATCAAGGCTGTAAGACCTACAGCAAGTACCTTCCAAGTAAAATTGTTAATTGTTATGTCTGTTTTCGTGGGAACACCCTGGGAACTTCTGTGTAGATTTACATCAAATCTTCATATTGCTAGGTGAAGTGGCCATTTTTGTGCCACTGATTTTAGCAGTCCAGGCAGTGAGAGGCTGTTCCATGTCTACTGTGTCCTTCACTTCTTTCTTTTTTAACTTTGTGGGTCGATTATGAATTCAAACTGCTATTGTGTTACAGGGCCGTTGTAGTTTCTCTTGCATTGCTCCATGTTATGTGTGCAACTGCTGCAAGGCAGTTCAATTTCTCTTAAGCATTTAAAATTTTCTTATCGAGATTTTTTGCTTCCTAGTTCGATTTATTCTGTGGCTCTTGTTGTTTGCTGCTGTGTTGAGGCTATTATAGATAGGATTGTTTCCTATTCTTTTTTTTTCTCAGTATGTTGTTATTGGCAAAATAGCGAACGCCATTGATTTTAAAGTGTTAATTTTAGTCCTGCCTCTGCTAAAAATGTTGTATAGTTCAAAGCTTTCTGGTGGACTCTTTAGGACCTTATCGTATAGAATATATATCATTTGCAACACAGCACTTGACTTCTTTTTCTGTTCGTTGTCTTACTTCTCTAAGACTATGACCACCATACTGAATACGAATTGCAGACAGCCCCCCCCCCCCCCCAACACCCCCCCCCCAATTTGCACTGCCTGTTTGTCCTTGATTTTGATGGAATTGCTCATGATTTTCTTCATTTAGGTGATGTTGGCTATGGATCTGTCAGTGGATCATTTGTGCTGTTGAGGTACAAGCCCTCCAGTCCTCTGTCTCCATTAAACAACATTATGTAAGAAATGAAACCTAGTTACACAACCCAAAAATTCTGTCTTCCATGCTTTGTATTGGCTCCAGGGGTCACAAGCCTTCAGAAGCCTTAATCCAAAGCTCATCTTTATTTTCTGCCCCTCTGGGTACGCTCCTGATGGTGGCACACTGAGCGGGGCTGGGGTGTAAGGGGACGCGAGAGGCTAAGGCAGGGCTGGGGGGGTGAGATGGGCCTGGGGGGCTGAGTGGGGCTGGGGGGCGAGCGGCTGAGTGGGACTGGGGGGCTGAACGGGGCTGGAGGGCTGAGCGAGGCTGGGGGGCCAGACTCTACTCTCACCCTAGCCTCTTCGAGTCTAGGCCGTCTCCATGCTGACCGTGGACCTGGAAGGAGACTCCGTGTCTGTTTTCTTGCTAGCCGTGATATAGTGAATGTGTACGGGTGGAGGCTGCTTGGCACAAATAGACACCTTATTTCCTCTGACAGGCAGGAATTCTCCTTTAGCACCCCTCCCCCACGGCACTTCTTAGCATGGAGGATGATTCCACTTAGCACCTTGTTCTCCTCTTCTCTCCCAATCTTAACAGTCACTGAACAAAGTTACCCCAGAAAAGGATCACCCCTTCCCAGCTACTTCCGGAGTAAGGACCACCACAAAAAGAAGTGGGGCTTACAGAGATCTTTGTTGAAAATTCTGGATTCTCTGTGGGTCGTTTGTAAGCATGCTGACTCATTCTTTCCTTTGATAGCAATCCTGAGCCAACCTGGCTGGTGTACTCTCTGGGTGGCAGCTCAACTTAAAAGGGTCCTAGGGGGGCTGGAGAGGTGGCTCAGGGGTTAAGCCTCTGCCTTGCAGGCGGAAGGTCCTGAGTTCGGATCCTAGACCCCACGAATAGATGCTGGGCGGAAGGGGGGCGGCCTGCGTTTCTGGTCCTGGTAGGGCGGAGCCTGTGAATCCCGGGCAGCATAAACAAGGAGGAGGTGGAGGCGTCCATGGTGGTTCCCGAATTCGTCCGTGGTTCTGCATACACATACACACCGCACACACACACACACAAAATTGAATAAATAAGAAATAAAAAAAAATTTAAAAAAGGGTCCTAGGGAGCTGACACCCCATTCAGCCTCAACCATCTGCATCCTATTGCAGTGCCACTGCCCGGTTCGTGACCTCTTGGTTGCGCACGCTGCTTGCTGAGTCTCTACAGTGATCCACAGGGGTCAAAGTGGGGATATAAGGGTTTCTGGAAGTTGTCCACAAATCCATCTAAACCCTTTGCTGCAGGTGTGGATTGAGGTCCAGACTAGCTGAGGTTCTCAGCTTCATGTGTCCTGGAATGAAGCATTGGACTACAGATACTCGGATGCAGAAGAAAAAGACTGTTTACCGGGCAAGAGATCACTTCTGAGTACAGAAGCAGGCCAGAGAACTGCGGAAGATGAGAAGCTCAAGGTGGCACTGAGTTACGAGAGTGGCGACCCTCTATGGATCCTTTACATAGTGCACACCTTCTCCCAGCTGTGCCTGGCATGCTCTGTCTCTTATGTGCAGCTCTGGTGGGGAGGGTTTCCCATCTTCCTGCCAGCTGTGTCCTTTCATATGTTAATTTTGATGCTCTCTCTCCACATCCCTATTCTCCCACCTACGCCTAGTGGACAAAAGTTCTTGGTACCAATAATAGATGGCAGGAGAAGGTGGAGATGTAGGTCTTGGGACACTGGAGCAGATTGTCCTTTCTGTAAGGACATTTATTAGGGAAGTCATCAATGTCATAGAAAGACAGCATGGCAGGGGCTCTGAGATTTCAGGACCATGAGGCTAAGTGGGGGGGGCGGGGTCCCGCTTAGAGGTTTCAGAAGGGGGGGAGGCCCTAAGTCCTGTGGTTGATGAGTAGACCACAGCGTGTATTTGCAGTCAGGTTGTCCCTGATTCCCTGGCAACAGGAGAATTGGGGAAAGAGTCGGCTCTTTAGTTGATGTGTGTCCATTATATGAGATGTGCCCCTGGTAGCCCCTGAGTGCTTAGGGCATTTAGTCAACTTCCTCTGAGGAGAGAGACATGCAGTCATATCACAGTGCTTGCCAGAGCTAGATTATATGAGGAGCTGGGTAAACTGCTTTGGGGAAGCAAAGATCCAGACTCACAGAGAGCCACATTACAGTGTCTGTCAGTTTCTTTTACTGTGAGGGTAGAGATTGTGCTGCAGGTGATGGTGGCTTGTGCAGCCCAAACCTAACAAAGCAAAACCAAGATACTCAACATGAAAGTTCTCTTTGAAGAAAGGAAGAAGTAGAAACACTAATGGTAATTGGTTCAAAATGTTCACGAAGTCCACTTAACAAGACACCAATTGCCATACAATGACTGTCACAAAACACCTTAAAACTTAATAGCACTGGGCTGGAGAGATGGCTAGGGGGTTAAGACTCTACTTTGCAAGCAGAAAGTCCTGAGTTCAGAGCCCAGGTCCCACGTAAAAATGCCAGGCGCAAACAGTGTCAGCCTGCACTTCCAGCCTGGTGGGTGGAGCCTGGGAACCCCAGAGGGAAGCAAGAAGGAGGTAGAAGCAAATGCAGGGTGATTCTTGAAGTCACCCTTGGTCCTCCAGGGGGGACACACAGTGCCCTCTGAGACATACACACACACAAACACACACACACACACACAAACACATGTAAATAAAGTTTAAAAAAACTTAGCAGCATTAAAAAACAAAAACAAAATAAAACAAAAAACCCTCTGGAGAGACTGATGAGGACTAATACGGCTAGGGAAGAAAAGGAGGATGTTTTTCTCAATGGTACCCACTGACCTATGAGACTATGACTATGACTATGAGCATGAGTCAGTCAGGCATATGCCATTGAAGGCAAACAAGGTGAAACACAGTGGGCCATACAAATGAAAAGATTTGAAAATAGGAGGGAGTCTGGCAGGGAGAAGAAAAAGAGGGGAAATGGGATTGGAGATTAAGAGGTAAAAATATCACAAATTCACTATATTCATGTATGTAACATTAAAAAATAAGAAATCTATTTTATGTCATATTCTGAGCTGGCCTTTTTGGGTCTGTACACAGTTGCCACCTTGGCTTTTGGCTTTTGGATACTGAGTCTCACCACTACTGCCCTGGAACTTACCGTGTAATGCACACTGGTCTAAGCTTACAGCAATGCTCCTGCTTCAGCTTCCCACATGCTGAGATCACAGGCGGGAGCTGTCATCTTTAGCAGGAGACTTCGAAGGTCATTGTGGTCATTTTCTCTTCCAGTCAGAGATGCCAGAGAAGGGAGGGTCATCAGGGTCCAAGACCTGTCTCTCATACAACAGACTTAGCCCATTACATAGTGCAGCTTCCCTGGTGAGAGCTCACTCCTGCGGTCGCATCTCATTTTAAGAGAGAGGAAATTAATCTCAGTTCCAATAACGGGGAGAATAGAGTTTGGTGGGCAGCTGGCAATTTCCAACTCAGGATGTAATTTCCAACATATGATTAAAATGGACATTTCAAAATAAAATGTCCGTGGGTTTATCAAATAGATCCAGTGGCTGAAAATTCTGCAGTGATTTTAATATCCACCCTTATTCATTAAAAAAAAAAAAAAAAACACTTGAAAGAGCTCTTCAGCAGCAGTAGCAGACTGTATTGTCCCTGTCACTCCTCGCAGGAGTAATCCCACCTCACTTCCCCCACAAAATCTTACACTAATGGAATATATTTTTAGTTTCAAAACCTTTTATTGAAGATCCTACCATGCTTTTCAGAAATAATAAAGTGTATGCACATATATACGGCTATACTATATATTTTTACTTGAATGAATTGTTTAATTTTCTATGACCAAAAGTCTGTAAGTGGTAAATAGCTGTTCTCCTAGATTCAGTTTTATCATTATAATAATTAGTTGTTCCCAACTGATCAAAACAACAAGAATTTCTTCCAGGCTTTAAACATTAATTGCTAAACCTTTATTTAAAACACACTGCTTTATACATTAGCTGGGCTTTTCAAATAGTCCATGTATCAGTAGATGACTGGTATGTGTTACCAAGATGAGGCATGTTTAACATCAATTATTTTCTTGCCTTCCAGTTTAGAGCACTGGGAGAAGATATCCATAAAGAAGTAAATACTAGTGGAAGGAGTGGCATTGAGGGGACATGGCTGGATTCTGTGAACTTTGTCTTGAGGACAGGCAGCTATGTTCGGGGCACCCGCAAGGTGAAGAGTTTAATAGGAAACCCTTCTCCTATAATGCAGGACCACCCAGTTGCTCAGTCACAGTTTCTGTCACACTGCCATCTCTCATGAGTTCATTGAAAGTATAGGCAGTACCTTCTGGAATGAAGCAATACAGAAGCTAACTCGCAAAAATTATTCCTTTAAAAAAAGATAGGGGGCGCCTGCGTCAGATCGTGGTGCTTCATGTCTGAAGTCTGTGAGTTCCATTTGTTCTCTCCTCTAATAAACTCTACCTTAATCCTCAAAAAAAAAAAAAAAAAAAAAAAGATAGGATCTGGTATAGCCAGGATGACCTGGAACTTGCTATGTGGCTGAGGGTGACCTTGGACTTCTCATCCTCCTGCCTTGGTCGCCTGCGTGCTGGGATTCCGTGCACAAGCCGCTAGGACCGTCTACGCAAGCTGGGTCAGTTTCACAGTTCTTCATCCTCTGTTGCGATCAGTTCTGACTCGACCACCGGGGGCCAACACTGGAAGCAGACACAGAAAAGCACAACCACTTCTGCTCCCAATGCCGGGGAACCACACATCAAACTCTGGTTTTCTGGCCGGCCACGCTCATGTGAGTCGCATCAAGGAAATCATTAACATGGATCGGATGCAATAAAAGGTGTGTGTAGATAACTCAGCTGTGTAATTCTGTTCAATAAACCTGTGCAAGTCATAGCCCAGATTCACTCCATGAACGTCAACCCTTACAATCTCAGAGATGACAGAAAGGGGACAAAATCAAGGGTCACTCTCATCCAGATTCCTAAAGGGGTTTCTTTTCTGAAGACTGGCATAAGCCTCCCCGTGTAGCTGAGCATGACCTTGAACTCCACACCCTGCCTCCAAAGTGCTGTCATTATAGGCGTGTGCCACCATGCCGCCTCTGAAGGTTGAGGTTGCCATACCCGCTCTACTGGAATTTGTCCCTTTTGTCTATGACTTGTAATTGAAGTAACAAGGTACAAAGTAACAAGCAACAAGGCACATCGGTCCTGTGAGGGGAAATTGTTATCTGTCTCTACTATTCTGTGGGAGTGGGGACCAGTGGCGCCCAGGTAATTAGAAGTGGTGTTAGGGGAGCAGATTTGGAAGACAGCTCTGTAATTTTCTGTAGCTGTAGGAAAGCGAAATATTATTTTTTCTTTTTTTTAAATTTTATTGATTGATTGATTGTGTGTGTGTGCGTGCGTGCATGCGTGTGTGTGTGTGTGTGTGTGTGTGTGTGTGTGTGTGTGTGTGACTTCGGGAATCATCCTGGATGACTTCTACCTCTTTCTTGCTTCACTCTGGGATTTCCCAGGCTCTGCCCACGAAGGCCTGAAGTGCAGCCTGCTGCCATTTCCGTTCGGTGTTTTTTTACGTAGGGCCTGAGATCTGAACTCAAAACCTTCTGCTTGAGAGACACAGTCTTAACCCCGAGCCATCTCTCCAGCTCTCATTTTTGTTTTTCTAATTTTAGTGCTGCATACATGAATATAGTGAATTTACAATATTTTTCAATCCTTAGTCTCAAATCCCATCCTCCCTCCTTTTCCCCTTACAAACCATCTCTCTGCCACATTCTATCCAATTTTCAAGTCTTTTCATTGTGTGACCCACTGTGTTTCATCTAGTCTGCCTTTGATGACCTATGCCTGACCTGATTCATGCTCCCTTCCCCATCAGCATTAGTCCTCATCAGTCTCTCAGAGAGGTGTGGAGCTTCTTGACATCTTTCTCCTTTCATGAGATGTTGATAGACAGTTCCTTACACAAGTATATGTATCTGCCATGAAATCTTGTGTATCACAACAATCTCATGTCAGGAAACAATGCCTCACCACCCCCTTCCCCCTTGAGGCTCTTAGAGTCTCACCGTCCTCTGTTCCACGATGTTCCCTGAGCTCTGGGGTGAGGGTGGATGAGACTTATATGTCCTATTTAGGGCCAAGCAGTCCACAGACGCTTATTTTCTACACTTTGGCAACTCATGCTTTTCTGTAATGATCACCTTCTAGGCTTCCAATCTGAGTGCTGAGTGCTCTTCCAATCTAAGGGTATAACAACAGGTATTTACAGAGCAGTTTGGTGCGCTGTCTTCCTCATTAAACATTCATAATCTGATCTTCCCTTGTGACCTTTTTCCCTCCCTTAGGAGATTGGTTATTAAGGAGACATACAGATGACTCTGAAGTACATCAGACCTGTGTGACTTTTTATGAGAGACATACAACATCTCTTGGATTCTATGAAGATGGTGTGGCCAGTTGCCTTGTGTCACAGGCCAGAGCCGTGGCCTCGAGACCAGGGCACCCCCCCCCGACCAGGTGGAGAACAGAAACACACAACTCTCTAGGCTGAGTGAATCTGACCCGTTTACTGAAACTTTTGTGACAGCTTTTATACAGAAAATTTTGGGGTAAAGAATGTTGCGCCTACAAATAGACATAATTTCCTAGTCAGCAATCACTTTCAGGAAGGACATTTTTTCAAGAACCTAACCCATTGCTTGAGGGTAAAGGCACTTAACAGAAACATTCTCCCAGTATTTCCAAATCTAGCTAATCTATATAATGCTTCACTGGATATCTATGGGGCTGAGTCCACATAGTTGTCATTATTCTAAGCCCTTGTAGTGTGGTCTTGTTGATGGAGCACTGCTGTGAGATGTGCTGAAGGAAACACTTAAGCAATATAATTATTAAAAGAATAATTCTTCCTATAATAGCGTTTATCCATTCCTTAGTAAGGTTGCTTATGTTTTCCTTTGAGGAATTCCAGAAGTATATTGCCATCAGTTGTTGATGACCCATCTGTGAACCATGCATTCTCCAAACCCGGGGTTCATACTGTCGGGCCCCATATCGCCAAGGGTGTCTCTTTCGGGGCAGAGGCGATCATTGGTGGGGGTACACTCAGATGGTCCATCTCTGTGATTTCCCATTAGAGTGTTGTTTGGGACAGGGAAGACACAGCCCCCTTTGCTACCAACATGGATTCTCCCAGTTTGGATTTCAAATACCATCTCCAGTGGATAGTTTTGGCGTCTAGACTTTCTGGCATGATGGTCTCTTCCTTGGCCTTCAGCCAGGGTAACAGGGTATCACGGTTCCTTTTAAAGTTCTAGTGAACAGATAACATAGTCTTATACTTCTGGAATTTCTGAGTTAGTTTATAGGTGGAATTTTACCCACCTATGTTTTAAGACTCTTGAAGTTGTTCTCTAATTTCTTTAAAATCAGTGCACACATTCTGGCTAACAAGTCTACTTATTGTGAGTGACTGGACATGAAATCTCTATTTAGAATTTGACTTAAAAGTTAAAAAGCAGGCTTTTTCTCTAGATCAGAGAGCAGGAAGCTAGTCCTAAAAAACCTAAGAGCAGGTAAAAGATACTCCTAATTCCCAGAAGAATTCCTCCTTCCAGGAGCAAAACTTAAATTACCGAGGAAAGAATGCTTAGCACCTGTCCATGGTTACTGTGACCTTCCTCAGGGAACAGGCTTTAGGCCTGAACTGAGCAGAAACACAAATGCCTGACAATTCCCATATTTTTCTTTATTTCTCTTAAATAAAGCCATGTCCTTTTCCCAGAAAAATGTTTCCTTGAAATAATATTCTACCATGTTAGGACCTTATCCACCAGAATGGTTGGATAAGGACGTGGCACCCTTGACCATTTGGTGAAAGTCCGTGCTCTCCTGCCAAGCAGGACTACCTCTCAGGTTTGTATAATGTGGGCACTCAGGGGCACAGTCCCCTGGGTGAATGAAGCCCAGGTAGACTGCCCACTTCCATTCTTCCCTTATTTGTGCCCTTCAAATGTTAACATCCCTCACCTGTTATTCAGTCTCAGCTGCAAGGTTCTGGTGTGATTAGTTCCCTTCCAGCAGTCTCTTCCAGTGTCAGGAGTTCAGTGGGATCAGCATCGGCCCAACGATCTACCCCAGATGTTGTTGTCTGTGGACCTTCAGCCCCACTCAGCAACTTCCCAGTGGCCTCGGAGCTGGAAGTCTGCAAACTACATTTCCCACACTGCCTTGCCAGCTGGCTTTTGCCAGATGAGCAGGCAATAAGAAAGGAGAAGCCTTTGTGTTCAGGAAGTCTATACACCACCAGCAGTAAGGCTCCCTGAATAGCAGCAACTCCCTGGTAGCTCTCCAGCACCCGCTCCCCCAGAACAGCAGCAGTTTCTTTGTGTCTGAGACCAACCAACCCCTTCATTCCTCTAATCCTGGTACCTTTCTAATTTTCTGCAAAAAAACATTCACCTCGGGCTGGAGAGGTGCTCAGGGGTTAAGCCTCTGCCTTGCAGGCGGAAGGTCCTGAGTTCGGATCCCAGATCCCATGTATAGACGCCAGGCGGAAGCAGGGGCGGCCTGCGTTTCCGGTCCCGGTAGGGCGGAGCCTGTGAATCCCGGGGCGGAGGAGGTGGAGGCGTCCATGGTGGTTCGCGAATTCGTCCGTGGTTCTACACACACACACACACACACACACACACACACACACACACACATACATACACACACACGCACAATTAAATAAAAAAAATTAAAAAAAATATTCACCTCTGCTTGAAATATTCACTGTACGGGTATTTTAAAAAACTAGAAACTGACACAAGAAATATCTTTTCAACTTTGTTTAGTGTGTGTGTATGTGTGTGTGTGTATGTGGGGAGGGATCACTTCCACCTGCTCTTTGCTTCACTCTGGAATTTTCCAGGCTCCACCCACCAGGGCCAGAAGTGCAAGGTATCACCTTTGCCGTGTGGCAGGTTTTTTTTTTTTAAACTTTATTTATTATCATAGTTAGACACAGGTGTGAACTTGATAGTTGAGTCTTTGAGTTCTGGGCACATTTGTAGAGAATTGGTAGCTGAGTTACGCCCAGAGCGAACTTAAAGGAGATTGTTTAGTAGATGGGAAGGCCCCGTTCCCGGTGGGTGGGACTAGTCCCTGGGCAGGTAAATAAAATGGAGGGAACTGTTTGAGAAAGAGGCATCCTTGTGTACACTTGGCCAGACATGGTGGTCTGGCAACTAAAGATTGTCCTTCTCTCAGCCATTATGTGAAGATGGTGTGGCCAGTTCCCTCGGCCCTTTGGTGATGGTACGTGCTGTCCTGCCAAGCTGGACTAAGAACTGCAACCAGAGTATCATAAGAGAATAAACCCTTTGTTCCCTTAAGCTGTTTGGTGGTAATTTTATTAGCAACCATGCAGATTAACTGCTACATTTATTATTTATTTTTGTGTGTGTGTGTATCAGAGGGCACTGTGTGTCCCTGTGGAGGCCTAAGGGTGACTTCGGGAATCATCCTTGATTGCTTCCACCTCCTCTTTGCTTGGCTCTTGAATTTCCCAGGCTCCATTCACCAGAAGTACAGGCGGCTCCCACTTCCTCCTGGCGTTTTTTATGTGGCATCTGGGATTCATATTCAGGACCTTCTGCTTGTGAGGCAGAGTCTTAACCCCTGAGCCATCTCTCCAGCCCACAAGCAATATTTTTTTAAAATTATTTTACATGTATGTGCATGAACATATGTGGAAGGTCAGAGGGCAACTTTGGGGAGTCAGTTCTCTCCTTCTGTCATGTGGACTCCAGGGATTGATCTCAGGCTGCCACATGTTCAGTTATTTTTCTGTTGCTATGATAAAATGCACAGACCTAAAACAACTTAAAGGAGAAAACGTTTATTATTTTAGCTTATGGTTCCAGAGGGAATACAGTCCATCGTGGTGGGAAAGTCATGATAGCAGGCTGAGACGGTATGGGGGGGGCAGAAACAGGAGGCTGACTATTACCTCCGGAAGTACACAGAGAAAGAGAGAGAGAGAGAGAACAGAAAGTGGAATAAGCTTATCAAATCTCAAGGCCCACCTCCAGTGATAGATTTCCTCCAGCAAGGCTCCTTTCTAAGGGTTCCCTAACCTTCACAAACAGCGCCCTTAGCTGGGGACCAAGTGTTCAGTCACAAGGCCCGTGGGGACATTTCCCGTTCAAGCCATGTCATCGGGTTCACATGGCCAGCACCTTTACTTGCTGAGTCATCTCACAGACTCACAAACTTCAATCTCTCATTAAAAAAAAAAAGGCATACATTTTACTCATGAATGTTCACAGAACACTACTGTGTTCAGAGCCAAAATGCTGCCTGGAATAGAAAGATGAATGACTTATCTCTGACAGTCTAGAAGTGCCTTCAGGCAGGGGCTTTAGTTCCATGGTAGAGTATTTGCCTAGCACTCAAGAGGCACTAAGTTTGATCCTTGCAGCCACCTTGAGGGGGGAGGCAGGCAGAGGAGGAAGAAAGGACCCCAGATAAGTCATACGAGTTGAGGAAAGCTAAATATTATGAAACAAAGACATTTCAGAATTCACCAGATGTTTTCATTTTTTAAAAATCAGTGTGTGTATGTGTGCATCCATGTGCACGTTATGAGTGCGTGGAAGTACGTTCCCAGAAAGAAGATTCACTCACTGAGCTAAGCTGATTGGAATTTTAATGGCTGTGGAATGGACTGCTACAAGCTCAGAGCCTAGTTGCACGTTTATCTTGGGTGATCTTTGTATCTCATTGATACGTACCCCTTGCCCTTCCTGTGTTGGTCCTAACATTCTGTAACTAATGCATAAACATAGCAGACCACTCGCCCCCACCCACCAAAAGGCCAAGAATGTCATTACATAGCTTCTCTAGCCTGTGGCAGACATCTCCCTGATTTGCTGTAACCTGCCAATCTGCTATTTCTACCGTGTCTGAAAAGTATCTTGATTTATGACATTCTTTCTATCTGTAATTCTAAAACCCCAAAAAACTGCTACCATGGCAGAACACGGAGTTAGGGGCAGCCGAAGTGTATATTCCTGGTCATGGTCACTCACACTAGGCTCCAGAATAATAAGATACCTGCTATCCCTTTGAGATGAGACCTGTGATTTGTCCATTTACAAGCGTGACTGTATGTGTGTGCATCGGTTATCGGTTATAGGTGTGTGTGCGCATGTGTCCCAGGAGTTAGGGATTCCCCTGTCTCTGCCTCCCATTCCCCTGTGTGAGCACTGTGATTGCACATCTGTGCTACTACATCTGGCTTTTATGTGGGTGCCGGGGATTGAAACTCAGATCCTCATGTTTGTGGGGCAGGAATTTTTGGAGACTGAACTCAATTTGTCAGGTTTGCACCTCAAGTGTCTTAACCTGCCAAGCCATCCTGATAGCCCCCACATATTTTCTTCTCTTTTTTCAAATTTATTTGTGTGTGTGTGTCAGAGACACTGTATGTCCCTGTGGAGGCCCAAAGGTGACTTTGGGAATCATCCTGGGTTGCTTCTACCTCCTTTTTGCTTTGCCCAAAGTGCAGGCCCCTGCTGCTTGTGCCTGGAATTTTTACGTGGGACCTGGGATTGGAACTCAGGACCCTCTACTTGTAAGGCAGTGTCTTAACCCTTGAGCTATCTCTTCAGCTCCCAGACATTTTCTTAATAGTTATAGGATCCAGTAACAAATAAGAGCCTTAAGTGCTTATCTCATGGACAAGAGAAGTCCCTGGAAGATGGAAATGACTGAGCCAGAAAAGAGACAACAGCGAGACTGCAGGGTAGGATAGCGCTAAGCTTGGCATGTGGAGTGTACTGCTAACTTGGTGTGTTGGCACAAAGCCCCAGGGAGCTCTGTTGGCCTCTTAGGGCCTTGCAGGTCTGGTCCCCTCCATCCGCGCTGCTCACTGGTCCCAAGGATGGTACTTGCTGGTCTTGAGACTGCAAAGCTATCCTGAGCCATCCTTGGGGTATCTAGCTAGGAATGTGAGAGAAGGGGAACAGGACCTCTCATTTGAATGTTCTTTGTTCATGTGGGTGATTCATCCATCTAAAACAGGGACGATTTGTTTTCATCCAGGAATCCATCCTTTTGGAAGAGGAGAAAAAGGAGAAAAAGTGGAACACCGTGAAGATGCGGGAGGATGGTTGGGCCCCTGTAAATGTTAGCAAGTGATCAGAGTGATGGGTCGCAGGGCTGAGGCGGAGGGCCCAAAGCCACAAATGGCCACGTGGCTGTGTTCTTCTCCCCAGAGCAGGCTGCATTTAACAGAGCACCGCAGTAACCCACCAGGGTCACAGGAGAGTCAACCTGGTGAAGTGACCACTTCCCTTCCAAGTCACAGTCTCCTCCTACTGCCTGGAACTTTCATTTTAGTTCTAGTGTTACCATAGCCACACCCAGCCTAGTGCAAACGAAGGGCTTCAGAAGGCCCAGTGCACTGACAAGGAAAAGACAGCAGGACAAAGGGAGATGCGGGTTCATTTCCCTGGAGGGGAGGGAGACAGTGACCACAGCAAAAAATTCCAAGAAAGGAGAAGCTACCAAGCAAACTGGCTCTGACAAGGCATGCTGATGCGGGGACCAAAGGACCACAGGTGCTGTCGAGTCGGGGGCCTTCAGATGCAGCTGTGGTTTAGGAGAGATGTAACTTGATAAGCTCTTCATATG
The DNA here is from genome assembly GCA_023101885.1 of Typhlomys cinereus. Classification (NCBI taxonomy): domain Eukaryota; kingdom Metazoa; phylum Chordata; class Mammalia; order Rodentia; family Platacanthomyidae; genus Typhlomys; species Typhlomys cinereus. The sequence goes on along the minus strand of JALPQD010000382.1, from coordinate 93,315 downwards.
CCTGTGTGATGATTACCATTAATTGTCAGCGGATAGAATCTAGGATCATCAGGGAGCCGGCCTCCTGGCATATCTGCAAGGGATTATCTAGCTTGGGCTAGCCTTCTGGGTATGCCTGTGGGGGACTAATTGAGGCAGGAAGACCTGCCCGCGGTGGGTAGCACCATTCTCTGGAGGGGTCCTGGACTAAATTAAAAAAGAAGGAAGGGAATTGAGCATGCATCATCCCTCGGGTTCTGCCTGTGATGTGACCAGCTGCTTTAGGTTCCTGAAGCTGTGGTGGCCCTCGATGGTGGACTGGACCTTGGCACTGTGAGCCAGAACATGCCCTTCCTCCCTTACATTGATTTTGTAGGGTGTCCCATCACAGCAACAGGAAGAGACGCTATGCCACGGGGCATCCATACTGGCCATTTACCCTACCCTCGTGTATGACCAGCATCTCCTGTCCTGTGTGCTTTAGTATTTACGGCAGTCAAATGCCTTGCCAGTTTGCAAGGAGGGTAAGACCTCAGAACCTTCATGTGTTGTTGCAGTTCACCTGCATGCTTGCTGAGAAATGACCATCAAATGACTTAAAGGAACAAGGGTTTATTCTCTCTTACGATTACTGCTTACAGTTCTTAGTCCAGCTTCACAGGAGAGCATGCACCAACACCAGGGCTGAGGGAACTGACCATACCATCTCTACATAATGGCTGAGGGAGGGATGATCCTTACTTGCGAGACCGGCATGTCTGACCAAGTGTACACAAGGATGCCAATTTTATCAGTAAGCTCTTGGTATTTTTTTCATCTGTTCAGGACCTAGTCCAACCTACCACAGGCTGGGCCTTCCCCATCAGCTAAGCAATCTCTTGCTCTGAGCTTAACTCAAGCATTAATTCTCTACAAATGTGCCCAGAGCTCAAACCCTCAACTGTTGACACCTATGCCTAACTATGACATGTGTCTTCACGTTTCAAACAGAATTGTGAGGCAAGTGTGGTGATGCACACCTGAAATCCCAGCACTGGAAGGTAGAGGCAGGAGGATCAGGAGTTCAAAGTTATCTTCAGCTACATAGCGATGTATGTAGCCAGTCTGAACTACATGAAACTCCATCTGTCATGGTTTGAATGGGAGTTGTTCCCGATAGGATCATGTGTTTGAATCTTTAGTTGTTTGGGAAGAACATGGCACCTTTAAGAGGTGGGACCTTTAAGAGGAAGGCAATCACAGAGGGTGGGACTTGAGGTAGGTTATCTCCATCCTATTTCTGGGAGAGGTCTACTTTTGCAGTGGTCAGTTGAGTAGCTCTTGGCCTCTGTTGAAGGATGTGACTTAACCCGCCTCCAGCTTTTGCCAGCCAGCCATGCCTTTTCTAACATAAAGGACTGTCTCCCCTCTGGAACCATAAACTGAATAAACCTCCCTTTCTCCCCTTAAGTTGCTTGACACTGAGTGGTGCCTCACAGTAATGTAAAGACTAACCAGTACACCATCTCAAAAACAAGCAAAAACAAAACCTCATGTAACATTATGTTTATAATATATAACCTGTATATATGCATTTTCTAGGAATTCTCCAGTAAGCATATTGCATTTGTACTATTTCAAATGGATAAACGACCTCTAACTGTGCTGTTGTGCTGTGCTGAGTGTCATGGTTTGGAATGTGGGTTACCCCCCACGGGCTCATGTGTTTGAATCCTTAGCTGTTGCCAGTATTTGTGAAGGTCGTGGCACCTTTAGATAGTGGAGCCTTGCTGGAAGAAAGCAGTGGGGGCGGGGCTTGAGGTTGGTTAGTCCCGCCCTTCTTGAGTGGATGAGTCTGCTCTTGAGCTTGCAGCAGTAGCTCTCGGCCTCCTTGATTGAACTCACCTCGCCCTCCCGCAGCTTCTGCCAGCCAGCGGTGCCTTTTCTGCCATAATGGACTGTATCTCCCCTCAGGAACCGTAAGCTGAATAGATCTCCCTTTCTCCTTTAAGTTGCTTGACTTTGCATCTTGTCTCACAGTAACAGAGACTGACCATACGTGAGCCCTTGGTTTTCTGAGATGGGGTCTCTTTAGTTGGTTCGCGCACAAACTCCCGATCCTTCTGCTTCGGCATTCAAGAGCTAGGGTTACAAGCGTGTGTCACCATTCCTGGTCTCTTTACAGGTTTTTCACACTGCTGCTTCGTGTGTGTGTGTGTGTGTGTGTGTGTGTGTGTGTGTGTGTGTGTGTGTGTGTGTATACATATGCCCATGATTATGTGCCATGGCACTTGTGTGGAGGTCAGAGGACAACTTCGTAGAGTCCATTTTGTCCTTTCACCATGTGGATTCAGGATATCAAACTCAGATTGTCAGGCTTGAAAGCAAGCTCCTTTATCCACTGAATCATCTCAAAAACTCATGTCCACTGGTTACGTGGGTGCTGGGGACCTAATTCAGACCCTCATGTCTATGCCAAGCACTTTGCCCAGTGAGCCATTTCCTCAGGCTCTCTGCCCCTTCTTTATGGCTCAATGGATCACAGTGGAAGGCCCACTGAGTGCTTTGAAAGGAAGACCTTGATGATGACATACCTTCATTCACTTCCTTCTCCTTCCTGTTTCTCACCTCGCCCCCAGATTTTGTTGAGTCACCTCTCAGATAAACTAGCGAGTTCATCACCTGGCATTTTCTCACTGGATAACAGTTTTAAAATAAGAAACAAGCCCTGTAGATGTTTGCTCACCACCCTCTGTACTCCCAGTCCCAGTCTTGATGACAGAATAGGGTGAGTTTCCAATAGATCTCATCCCAGCAGGGCAGACGGCAGGGAAGGGAGTAAGGCTGAGATTGACGTGTGCTCCCTGCTGGCGAGGGAGGTGGTGCTCCTGCAACCCCCATCTTTGTCATCTCCCTCACCCCTTCCCACCTTTGGCTGCCCTTTCCTTTTCCTCCTGTTCATTTGATTCCCAAACCACAGATTTGCTTAATGACCTGACTTAGCTCCCACAGAGAAGGGGGGAAATGACAGCTACTGCATGTGGTCCATTTTTCTGAACACCAGATTGCAGTAATAAATGGTCACCAAATCCTGAATGGGAAACACAGACAATAGTATATTTTAAAGAGTATTCTGGTAATAAGTGAAAATAAATAAAAGGCAGGGTCAAATTAAGATGCAAACTAGCAGCTAGACAAAAAGAAGAAAGGAGAGTAAGGGAGGGAGAAGTCAATAGGAGGCTTAAAGATAGCTAGCATGGAATTTGGTTCAAAATGTGTGTCTCTCACACACACAATAAAGCATGTATTCATAGTGAAGTGTTCTACAAACAACCAGGGAGCAAATAAAACTTTACATAATAATGCTTTAAAAGGCAGTTGGATATAAAAAAGGCAATTGTTTAAGCATGTGTTAAATGTTATAGTTTAATGTGAGTTGTTCCCACGGGCTCATGTGTTTGAATCCTTAGCTGATGTTAATGTTAGGGAAGGTCCTGGCAACTTAGGTGGAGCCTTGATGGAGAAAGGCACAGCACTGGGGGGGGGGCTTGATACTGGGTAACCCCGTCCTGCTTCTGCTATCAGTCTTTATCAGTCTTATGCTTGCTCTCTCTGCCTCCATGATGATGATGGGCATGACCTATGCCTCCTCCAACTTCTGCCACCTGCCATGTCTTTTGTTCCTTAATGGACAATCTCCCTTCTGGAACTGTAAGCCAAATAAATCTTGTTTTCTCCCCTTCAATTGCTCAAGTCTGAATGTTGTCTCACAGCAATCGAGAACAGTAATTGAAACAGTATCTTTAAACATATATAAATTAAAGTGAACTACTGTTTTGGTATGACCATTGTTTTGTTCTATGTATATGCAAGTATTTGTGTGTGTTTGTGTGGTGTGTGTGTGTTTGTGTTGTGTGTGTGTAGATTAGAAGTAAATTTTCGATGTCACTTTTCAGGAACCATCTACCTTGTCTCTTGGTTGAACATGGACCCCCAGGGATCCGCCTGTCTCCTCATCAATGCCGGGATTTTAAGCACATAATCATCTCCAGAATTTTTCCATAGGTTCTGGTGATGGAGCACAGATGCTTACGTTTGTGTGGCAAGAGCTTTACTGGCTGACCTGTCTTCCAGGCCCCTGGCATGACCTTTTAGTTTAAAGATCTTGTCCCTTCTACTGGAAAATCCTCTTTTTCCTTAATTCTTTGCCTGCTCAAACCCTACTGGGTTTCCAAAGAACTGGCTTACATACTCCCTTTTCCAAAGACGCCTCTAGTAATAGCAAAGATTTAGTGAGTATTTATTAATTACCAAATTCCGAGCTAAATATTCAGAGACAAGTACTTCACTATACACAGCAGTCCTTAAGTCAGCTAGTAGTATCCCTGTGCCCAGCTTAATTAAAAATAAAAGAAGGAAAAAGAAAGGGGGGGAAAGGAGGAGGAAGAGAAGAAGTCAAGAAGACAAAAACAAGAAGGAGGGGCTGGAGAGGTGGCTCAGGGGTTAAGCCTCTGCCTTGCAGGCGGAAGGTCCTGAGTTCGGATCCTAGACCCCACGTATAGACGCCAGACAAAAGCGAGGGCGGCCTGCGCTCCCAGTCCTGGTAGGGCAGAGCCTGTGAATCCCGGGGCAGAGTGAAAAAGGAGGAGGTGGAGGCATCCATGGTGGTTCCCGAATTCGTCCGTGGTTCTACACACACATACATATACACACACGCACACATGCATACATGCACAATTGAATAAATAATAAAAAAAAAAAACAAGAAGGAAACGCAGAGAAGGGCTGAACATCTATTGGGATATTAGGTCAGTTATTACAGTGCCCTTTCTTATATGCTTAAGGCCCTGGCTTTGATCTCTAGTACAAAAAAAAAATGGAAAAGTTCAATGACGTTAAATTAGTTCTGATTATTTGCTTATTTATTTGGATATGATCCCAAAAAGCTAGTAAATAAAAGAAAAAATGGACAAATAGGATTACATCAAACTATGACGAATTATGGAATGGGATAAAATATTTGCAAATCACTCTCCTGACAAGGGGTTAAATATTTAAATGACGGAAGGAATTCAAGCAGCTGAAGAGTGAAGAGTGCGCACCCAATTTTATTTATTTTGTGTGCGTGTGTGTGTGTGTGTGTGTGTGTGTGTGTGTGTGTTTATGTGTGTGTGTGTGTGTGTGTGTGTGTGTGTGTGTATCAGAGGGCACTGTGTGTCCCTGTGGAGGACCAAGGGTGACTTCGGGAATCATCCTGGATGGCTTGTACCTCCTTCTTGCTTCGCTCCGGGGTTGCCCAGGCTCTGCCCACCAGGGCTGGAAGCGCAGGCTTTCCTTCTACTTGCAAGACAGAGTCTTAACCCCTGAGCCATCGCTCCCACCCCGCACCCAAGTTTAAAATGGACAAAGGCAGCTGCAGCGACAATGCACTGGCTTAGCATGCAGGAGGCCAACGCCAGTACTGAAAGGAAGCAAAAGCAGTAAGCAAAGCTGAGCCTGGTGAGGCCAGCCTGTGATCCTGTCTACTCGGGAAGCTGAAACAGGAGGATCACAGTTCACCTGGGCTGCAGAGTGCAGTCAAGTCTAGCCTGGACAGCTTAGTGAGTTCCTGTCTCACAATAAAGTTAAGGGAGGCCTGGGGATGTAGCTCAGTAGTGGAACACTTACATGGCATACCTGTGTGATGCCCTAGATTCAGTCCCCAGTACCACAGAATAAGGAAAAAAATAGGGTTGGAGAGGTGGCTCAGGGGTTAAGCCTCCGCCTTACAGGCGGAAGGTCCTGAGTTCAGATCCCAGATCCCACGTATAGACGCCGGGCGGAAGCGGGGGCGGGCTGCGCTTCTGGTCCTGGTAGGGCGAAGCCTGTGAATCCCGGGGCAGGAAGAGGTGGAGGCGTCCATGGTGGTTCGCGAATTCGTCTGTGGTTCTACACATACACAGACACACACAGACACACACACACATGTGCGCACATACACACGCACATGCGCGCAGTTGAATAAATAATAATAATAAAAAATTTAAAAAAAAGAATAAGGAAAAAATAACTAAATTAAAACTACAAAGCAAAGAACATAAACAAAAACATAAAAAAGGGTAAAGGACCTAAATAAACATCTCTCAAGAATAGACATACAGCCAATAGGTGAAGGAAAAATGCTCAAGGCCACGAAGTGCAAGAGAAACAAAAATCAGAACTTCTTGACTTCCCTCAGAAAGAAGAAAGATGACAAGGGCTGGAGAGTGTGAGGAGAGAAGGGAGCCCCCACATGCTATTGGTACAACCATACAGAAAGCAGTGTGGGAGTTGGGGAGATGACCAACTTAGTAAAGTGCTTGCCATTCAAGCATGAGAGCAGGAGTTCAATTCCAGGAGCCCATGTGGGGAGAGGACTTCCTGCTAAGCTGAACTAAGAACTGTAACAGAGAATCGAGAATTAGAAGCCATAATAAAATCCCATTGTTCTCCTTACTGTCAGGTAGTGAATTTATTGGCAACATGTAGAGATCCCTGGGACTCACTGCTCAGTCCATGTGGCCAACTTGGTGAGCTGCAGGCCAATGAGAGAGCTTGTCTTCCTCCCCCCCCAAAAGATGGACAGAGTGCCTGAGGAGGAATGTGATCCCCAAGAGAGCATGCAGGTACACAGGTACACAAAAGTGTGCCCACACAAACATGCATATAGACAGACAGACACAAAGAGAGAGAGAAAGAGAGAGAGAGAGAGAGAGAAGTATGAAGGATTCTCAACTAAAAGGAGAGTGAAATGAATGATTTCCGAAGAGTCAGTTTTATTCATCTCTTGTGAAAGTGGGCGGTACCCTGCTATGGCTAATAGTAGGAGCCACATAGCTTCCCTGAGGGTCAAAGAAGTTCCTTCCTAGTCAATACACTTGTGTATTATGTCAATATTCATTCAGAGAAAGACTCACCCAGCAATTTTCTCTAATTAGAGCACAGTACTGTCCCGTCTTCCTTCATTCATCTTTTCTTCTCTTCAACTCAAATGTAAACCCAACATAGTTACAAATGCAAGCCAAGTGAAGACTCTAAGCACAAAAATTGATGATAAGAAACCTTGGAATTTAAAATAAGGGCTAATAATGTGAATTCCATCCTGGATTATATGTGGAAAATACATATTACCATGCCAAGGAAAGTATATTCAGTATGGCTTTTTGGGTACCTGTGAGTGTGAAGTTTGAGATAATGTTGTTGTTGCAGTTTCTCTATGTTGCCAATAAATTCATGACCCAATTGTAAAGAGAACAGTGGGATTTTATTATGGCTTATAATTCTCGATTCTCTGTTATAGTTCTTAGTTCAGCTTAGCAGAAGAGCTCACACCAACGTGGAGAGCTGAAGGAGCTGGCCACACTGCATTTACAGGGATTGCTGACAGAGGGGCAAACCTCACTTTCCAGGCTGCGAGTCTGCAAGTATGCCGAAGTACCAAACTCTATTGGACCAGTTTTTCCATTTTATCCACCTGACCAGGAAATGGCATCACCCACTACGGGCTGAGTCTTCCCACACCAATCAGTCTGCTGCAGGTTTGCTCAGGGTGTGCCTTAGCTACTAATTCTTGACTTTGTGGAGTCATGGAGGGCAGCTTCGGCTGGGATTTCCAGAGCTCCAGTGATGGAAGCTGAGGCTCATCACAGAGCAGGTGAAGTTGCAGGTGTCGTGGCCAACGCCAGGAACAGAGAATGACCCACATGTGCTTCCAGAAGTGCATACAACTAGGAGCAGACATGAATGGCCAGGTGCATGGCCCCTACATGGACGCTGGGAACAGTGAGTCCCGAGTTGACAGCTCTCAGGGACAGTGGGAACAAGCCAGCACGTGACCAAGTGCACTGGCATGGGAGGCTTCCCACAAGACACCCCCACCCTGAAAATCATCTCTGTGAAAGGGTCTTGTGAGGCAGCAGCTTGTCCTGCCCTTGCGTGGTCTATGACAGCGTCCGCACATCAGCCAGGACAGCTCTAGGTCTGGGGACCCCAAACCCTGGAAGTTGGAGGACTTGGGAGGTGGGTCTTTTTCCCTGGACTGCTGTGTCTAAGCTGATCTCAGACTTGAGACCCAGAACATATCTGAATGGGGGGGGGACCGTTGGGGCTGCCATAGTCTTTCTGCCACCTGAGCCTATCACCTCAGAACGGCCAATAAATCACCAATAGGGGGCAAAAAAAAAAAAAAAACATTCCTTATTGATGTGTACAGAAGTCAGCCTTCAACCGTCAAGTTGACGCCTATGAATCTAATTAGCACACCGGGTGTCATGCACTTAGGTGGTCTTTCACAACTGAAAAGATTTTTGGAATCCTTACTGACCTTCAAAAAAAAGTCAATGTTTTATTTATTTATTTGATGAAGAAGGGAGTCAAAGAGAGAAAAACAAAAACAGAGAGAGAGAGAGAGAGAGAGAGAGAGAGAGAGAGAGAACATGCTTTTGGAATTCAGCACTCTTCTACTATGTGGGCTCTGGGGACTTAATGCAGGGCACTGGGTACTGGAGTTACCTTTTCTTGCTGTGAGACAATATACTCAGACTCAAGCAACATAGGAACTTAGGGAAGAAAGGAGTTTTATTTAGCTTATGGTTCTAGACTATGGTCCATTATGGTGGGAATCATACTGAAGAAGGCATGGGTGGAGACAGGAGCAGGAGGCGTATTCAGGCCACCACAGCCATCAGAAGACAGAGAGAGCAAGAGGAAGCAGGGCTGGGTTACCAATCCTCAAGGCCCACCCCCTGGGCTGCCCCTTCCTCCAGCGAGGCTCTACTTCCTACAACCTTCCCAAACATTAACACCAGCTAAGAATGCAAGCACATAACATGCCAGGTCTGTGTCCAACTACCTTTACTCACTAGTTATCTCACGAGCCCTAAATAATATGTCCTTGTCTAATTCAACCTTTATAGCCCATGGTCTTTATTTCATGTATAAAATGTCTGTACCAGTTACATACAGGTGTAAACTTGACAATTGAGAATTAAGCCTTTAAGCACACCTACAAAGAATCATTTAATGAAGCTGATTGACTGGCAGATTGGCAAGTAAGAGAGTATGCCCCTCTCACAGCGATTTCTGCAGATATTCTGTTGTCAGTGCCCTCTGTTCCTGATGTTGTTATGAACTTTCCCGACACGCTGATGAACTGTAACCAGAAAGTATAAGCTAAGAACAAATTGATCTCCTAAGATGGTTGGGTCTTGTACTCATTCAGCAACAGGAAGATGAAACTAGCACGGCATCTGTGGATGATACCTGATGACCAGCAAGCATATGTACTGCCCAGAACTCAGTTTGTAGAGATATATTATGCTACCAAGAACCAAGACTCCTTGAAGCTGGTTCTAGCACGGAGGAGGGAAAAGAGAAGAGGAGCAAGGACCACCATTAAACATGGAAGTATTCAAATGCTGACCAGGCCATGCCCTGAAAGAAGGTAGATGGATGGCAGTTCTAGTAGGCTCCCAGTTGCCAAGCAGGGGACCACTTCAAGTGCCAAGAAGAATAATGACTGGGAGAAATTGCAACTGATTGAGTGTAGAAAAAATCAAGTGTCACATGGCAGGGAGGAAGGGAAAGTTACCTAAAGAATGCCAGCCAATTAATGTGGAGCCATTAAGAATGTCCAAGCCGACATTTTACGATGGCTGCAGCCCTCACTGATTCTGATCCGCATCATTAGTAGATGCCAAATTTAGAGGTGTCAGAGGCAAGGGGACCCAAGGAGGACAAAAGTCTCTGTTTACCTTGGCAAAACCAGTCACCAAGTCTGAGGTCACAGAAGGCTTCTGAGCAAGGCCACAGGGCAAACAAAGAGCCCTGGAGCTAAGATCCCCAAAGCCCTGACTCATCAAGATGTTGGCAAGCCCCCAGTCTTTGTTCTTTATACTTCTTGGCTCTTCTTCCCCCACCCCCATTGGAACTTTTGCCTATTGCCCCCCGCAAACACCTGCAGATTTTCCTGAGCCCACCCTCTTCTACATGATCCCCTGACTAATCAATCAGAATTCCCCATGTACATTCGAACTAACCAACCAGATTCATGCCAACGTAGTGCCTGTTATAGTTAGGCACAGGTGTCAACTTGATGGTTGTGCATTCCAGCTCTGGGCACATTTGTAGAGAATTACTTAAGTCCAGAGCAAACCTGTAGAAGATTGTCTAGTTGATGGGGAAGGCCCAGTTCATGGTGGGTAGGACTAGCCCCTGGGCAGGTGAATAAGATGAAGGGAACTGGTTGAGAAACTTGGTGTCCTCCTGCATACTTGATCAGGCAAATGAGAATTGCCCCTCCCTTAGTTGTCATGTGGATATGGTGTGGCCAGTTCCCTCAGTCCTGGTATTGGTGTGAGCGCTCCTGCCAACTAGACAAGGAAGGAACTGTAACCAGACTATCATAAGAGAACATGTTCCCTTGTTCCTTAAGCTGTTTTGTCATGAGTTTATCAGCAACAATGTAGACAGGCCACAACTTACATAAGTGCCTACCTTACATATGAGTGACACCAAATTGGTTTGGCCCTAGAATATAAAACCCCTTGATCCAGATCAATATATAGCCCCTCAATTCTGAGCCCCCTCCCTACTGTTCCTGTATTTCTCAATGCATTTTGCCTGCTTGTGCCTCTAATAACCTCACACGTCATTCTTTGTGATCATGAGATGAAGAATTCGACTCCAACTCAGGAAGCTAAAAAAACCACTGAGTGACATACTTCTCAAAGCACCACTAGTTATTATGATGAATGAGGATGAGGAGAAGGTACCTTTATCATAGAGAAGTCTCATGTCTCGTGGAGTCTACTTGAGTCAAATGATGTGGCTTCGTAGCCTATAACCAGAACAATTCCCATGTGCACTGGTCCTGTGATGGGCCACACTGAGGACACAGAGCAACAGAAAACGGTCTTGTCACCATCCGAAGACTCTGTTTATCAGGAAATAATCAGTAACATGCAAATAGCTGACCTGGACTTTTCCAAAGTGTCTGTACCAGGCCTGGGGAGATGGCTTTGGTTTTGTGGGTAACTGTGCTTGCTGTGCCAACATGAGCTCCCAACACCCTCATAAAAAGCTTGGGGGGGGGCTGGAGAGGTGGCTCAGGGGTTAAGCCTCTGCCTTGCAGGCAGAAGGTCCTGAGTTCGGATCCTAGACCCCATGTATAGACGCCAGGCGGAAGCGGGGGCAGCCTGCGCTTCTGGTCCTGGTAGGGCGGAGCCTGTGAATCCCAGGGCAGAGTAAACGAGGAGGTGGAGGCGGTCCATGGGGGTTCTCGAATTCCCCCGTGGTTCTATACACATACATACATACACACACGCACACACACAATTGAATAAATGATAATAATAAAAAATTAAAAAAAAAAAGCTTGGGGGGACAGAGATGGGAATATTTCTGGGGCCTGCTGGCAAATCAGTCCAGGCCAAATGATGAGTTCTAAGTTCAGTGAGAGACCCTGTCTCAAAAGTTATGGTGGATATGGTCAGCAAGACAGCTCAGTGGGTAAAGTGCCTGCTTGCAAACTGAAGTTCGCATGGTGGAAGAAAAGAACTGACTTTGGAAAGTTGTCCTCTGTGGGGAAGTGAAGGAGGATGCTTTCCTCAATGGTACACCCACTGACCTAGGTTGCATGCTGGAATCAGGTCAGCCATAGGTCAGAAAGACAGATAAATGAAACACAGTGGGTCACACAGTGTTGCAGTCTGCCTGCATAGTTGCTGATAAATGACCAGAACATAGCTAAGGGAACAAGGAGTTTACTTTCTTACGACAGTCCGGTTACACTTCATAGTCCAGCTTGACGGGAGAGCATGCACCAACACCAGGGCCGAGGGAACTGGCCACCATATCGGCTGAGAGATGGACAATCCTTACTTGCCAGACCAGCATGTCTGGCAAAGTATACAGAAGGATGCCCACTCTCTCAACCAGCTCTCTCTGATTTATCCAGGGCCTAATCCCACCCACCATGGGCTGCGTCTTCCCCATCCGCTGGACAATCTCCTTCAGGTTTGCTCTGGGCTTAACTCAACCATCAACTCTCTACACCTGTGCCCAGAGCTCAAACCCTCAAGAGTCAAGTTGATACCTGTGTTTAACTATGACACATAGTGTAAAAATTTGAAAATAGGAATAAGTCTGGCAAGGGAGATGAAGGGTTATTAGGGAAAAAGGAACAGGGACTAAGGGTTGAAAATATTACAAATTCACTATATTCATGTATACAACATTAAATAAAACAATTTTTAAAATGCATCAAAATCCAAAAAAAATTAATGACAACATCAAGATTTGAATTCTACTCTTTCTGACATCAAACTCATGTTCCTGGGCCATGTTTTTAAAGTGGTGCTCATAGGTATATTTTTCATAATATATAAACCTAACATATATAAGGCATTTGTATTCTCCCTACAACTCTCTCTCACTTCAGCTCCACAAACACTGAGATCTATGTGCATGTTTTTTCTTATTTCCCTTCTAGGACTATTTGTTTCCTTTGACTTCTTGTTCCCTAATAAGTCTGACCCACCTGACACAGTTATCAGAGTGTGGTTCTTACTGCAATTTACAGACAATGTAACTCAATCCAAATACCCTTTTAGAGCTGGTTCTGAGAAATTTACCTGATTAGAAGGACCTTGATTTTATCTTTTTTTATTATTATTATTTATTCAACTGTGCGCATGTGCGCGTGTATGTGCGCACGCGTGTGTGTGTCTGTGTGTGTATGTCTGTGTGTGTGTAGAACCACAGACGAATTCGGGAACCACCACGGACGCCTCCACCTCCTCCTCGTTTACTCTGCCCCGGGATTCACAGGCTCCGCCCTACCAGGACCAGAAACACAGGCCGCCCCTGCTTCCGCCTGGCGTCTATACGTGGGATCTGGGATCCGAACTCAGGACCTTCCGCCTGCAAGGCGGAGGCTTAACCCCTGAGCCACCTCTCCAGCCCATCTTTTTTATTTTTTTAATTTTTTTATTATTTTATTTTGGTCTTGCAAGCATATTGAATACTTATCCCTGCTTCCCTCCATCCCCGCCTCCCATCCCCCCTTCCCTTCATCAATCCGTTCCAATCCTTTCCACCCTCCTGCCTGGCCACTTCTATGGACCCCAGGGTTCCCTCTGGCTTGTCTACTCTTGTGGGGGTTCAGGCTTCTGTGGCACACCAAGCTGTCCCTCCTCAGGCCACTCTACTGACAAGAGCGTTTCCCTTCACTCATCCAGCTCTAATCCCTAAAGTTTCCACTGTGTGTCTTTTTTTTTTAATTTATTCAATTGTGCGTGTGTGCGTATGTATGTGCGCGCTCGCGCACGTGTGTGTGTGTGTGTGTGTGTTTCTGTGTGTATGTAGAACCACGGACGAATTCGGGAATCACCATGGACGCCTCCACCTCCTTCTGCACCGGAATTCACAGGCTCCGCCCTACCAGGACCCGAAGCGCAGGCCGCCCCACTTACGCCTGGCGTCTATACATGGGATCTGGGATCCGAACTCAGGACCTTCCGCCTGCAAGGCAGAGGCTTAACCCCTGAGCCACCTCTCCAGCCCTCCACTGTGTGTTCTTATCTCTCTTGAGTTCCTCATAGTCTATAGGGCAGTCTATGTCAGTCATTATGCAGGTCTGGGAAGGACAAGTCTCACTGCACTGAGTTCCTGGCTGCAACAGTCCTATCTTGAATGGAATGTCTTTTCCAATGGTGGACTTTCTCATCTTTAGGTTCTTATTAGTCTCACTGCCCCCTCTTCCTCCCTCGAGGTTCCCTAAACCTTGAGATAGGGAGAGATTAGGTTGGCCTGATTGTGGGTGAACATTGCTTGGTTGACAGTACTCTGTTATTATCCACTTTACTCTTATTCTACTGGCCTAGGCTCCATCCTGTCAGGGTGTTGAGATCCTTTACCTCTGTTGTAGAAGAAGACTTCTTAAAAAAAAAAAAAAAAAAAAAAAAAAGAAGAAGACTTCTAGGCCGAGTGCTAAGTGCTCTTCAAATCTGAGCCAAGCTACAGATGCATGGGCAACCTTGATTTTATCTTTTTAAATACAATGGGTTAAAAACTAAGAAAATAAGGAAGTTGTTCTTTGACTTCTACCCATGCATACCTAAATCTTCTCTCTCCAATAAATTAAAGAATATTTTTTAATTTTTTTATCTATTTATTTGTGTATGTGTGTGTGTGTGTGTGTGTGTGTGTGTGAGAGAGAGAGAGAGAGAGAGAGAGAGAGAGAGAGAGAGCACATTGTGTGTCCTTGTGGAGAACCAAGGGTGACTTGAGAATCTTCCTGGAATGCTTCTACCTCCTTTTTGTTTCACTTTGGGTTTTCCCAGGCTCCGCCCACCAGGACCAGACATGCAGGCTGCTGTCCTTTCCATCTGGTGTTTTTATGTAGGATCCAGGATCCTATCTCAGGGCCTGCTTGGGAGGTAGTCTTAATCCCTGAGTCATCTTTCTAGTCCATAAATAAAATATTTAAACTACAGATGAGAGTTTCCATATACATGTGCAAACTAATGCACACACACCTACCTAAACATGCGCACGCGCACACACACACACACACACACACACACACAAATGCTAGTGTCATGAAGAATTTAATGAAGTCCACGGATTGTTTAAAAGGATGGAACGTGGGCTGGAGAGGTGGCTCAGGGGTTAAGCCTCTGCCTTGCAGGTGGAAGGTCCTGAGTTCGGATCCTAGACCCCACGTATAGATGCTGGGCGGAAGCAAGGGAGCCCTGCGTTTCTGGTCCTGGTAGGGCGGAGCCTGTGAATCCCCAGGCAGAGTAAACAAGAAGGAGGTGGAGGCGGTCCATGGTGGTTCCCGAATTTGCCCGTGGTTCTACACACACACACACACACAAACACACATACATACACGTGCATGCACACACGCACAATTGAATAATTTTAAAAAAGAGGAAGAAACGTGACACTTCCAGTGTAAGATGGCAGTTTAAACATTTTCTGTGTGTGACTGCAAGTGGCAAGAGTCAGAGTTACAAAATAGAAACTACACTCTGAGATCCAAGGAGACTGTGGAGCCAGAGAAATTGCATGGTAAGGTAGAGATCAGTAGGAGAGGCGAACATGTCAAGCCACAGCCAAGGGGGTCCAGAGTCACAACCCCAGTGACTCAAGCCAGGGGGTTCAAGTCTTCAATCTGATGTGGAGATTCTGTGTGAAGAACTCCTCCCTTGTGTCAGGTGACATGGGAGTCCCATGGTGCGGCATGCCGTATCCCACAGGGCTACAGCCAGGTGGCATCCTGAGAAGAAAGGCCTGTTGTTTGAGGCTAAGCGATTCTAGGGACCTAAGAACAAAGAACAGTTAAAGAGCCTGGAAAACTGACATGTCTAAGAGAGCCAGTTACAGACTCTGTCATGGACTCTAAGAGAGGCATCTAAGACAGCCGGTCCTTGACCCTGTCAGTGTCTAAGATAGTCTATTACAGGGAGGGGAGGGTCAGATATGAGCCAGGAAAAAAGGAAGGTGCAGCCAGTAGACCCCTCCTCCGTGGCAAAGAGGCATCCCCATCCCTGTGGAGAGCTGGGAGGGAAGATCTCTGAGTCCGCCATTCAGAGAGCTACAGCTGTGGGAAGTCTCGGCTCTCTGCTCTTCAGCCGGGTCTTGGGATGCTGACTGACAGCAGTCAGAAGTGGCGAGCCCGTGAGGACACAGTCCCCAGCACAGGCATGCATTCCCATCTGAGCCCGCAGTGTCCCTTCTTGAAGGCTGATGGGCAGTTACGACGCCCTTGCTACTGCTGCAGGTCAAGTCTTAGACGCTAAAGAGGCGGGCAGGTCACCTGCCCGCAGCCTCAGCCCGAAGCAGCAGGTGGCCAGGTGATTTCCCCTGACTAGGCCGAAGCTTCGGAGGTGGCAGTTCTCTGGCAAGCCTGTCTCTGGTGAATCTTGAAGTCTACCAGTGCTCTTTCTCCTCCTCTTCTGATGAGCAGCCCATCAAGCACCTCCTCTGGGAGCCAGACACTTAGCTAGCACCAGGAGCTGGACTGACTCCAGGCTGTGGAAAGACTCTTTAATATAGCTGGCTCCTGATTGGCTGGATGTGTTTGTGCAAATGAGGGCCAATCATGCAAATGAGGCTCAGAACAAGGACCAATTATACAAATGAGACATCAAGTAAGGTCCAATCAGGAGGGAGTAATCTAACAAGGAGAAGCGCGATGTATGCATGTAGATGAGGCATCAAATAAGGACCAATCAGAAGAGAGCAGTAAACTGGTGTAAAAGCCTTCCAAAACCTGAAACAGTCCTTAATCAGACCTGTCACCCCATCCTTTTACTCCACCCCAATGTTGCAAGGGAAGTGAGGAAAGTGAAAGGAGAAAGGGGTGGGGGGGCAGGGGAATCCCTGTGGCTTTTTAGTGGCCCACCTAGCTGCCTGATTGCAACTGCGCAAAACAGCCTGTTGTACTCACGGTTCTTGTTATGGCTTCCCACCAGCTACAGTTTAGGTGCTTTATCCATCCTCATTGCTGCCTCTGCAGCCAGAGAAGGTAGGCACCTAACCTTCAGAACTGGAGAGGCAACTGCAAGATGCTAGTGCAATCCAATCAATCTTGGCATCAGACTGCCTTTGTCACCTCAGGGTGGGGCTTTGTGTCCGCATCTGTTCATCAGGGTGGCTTTCAGATTTTCACACTTTTCCCCCTCTCGTCAGTCTCTAGCCAGCCGCGGTTCTTGCATTTCATTCCCTGCTGACACTTCAGTGGCCGACAAAGGTTCCCCCCACCTCTATCCATTTGTTCCAGAATAGATAGGCTCTTCAGTAAATGGTGCTGGAAAAACTTGCAGAAGAATGCAACCAGATCCCTATCTCTCACCCTGTACAAGTCAACTGAAAATGGGTCAAAGGCCTCCATGCAAGGCCTGAAACTCTGAAACGGATAGAAAAAAATGTGGTTCCCGGAACCACGTGGTGGAAGGAGAGAACCAACTCCTGAAAGCTGGCCTCACTCACGCTGAGTCCCACTGATCCAGCAAGCACACCATCAATTGATTATGTGCATCACTTGGACGTATGTATCAGTATGCCTTCCTCTTTCCTTTGCTTATTATTTATCTGCAAAATTATGTATGTCATCACTTCATTTATATATATTATCATAGAATATATATTCTATCTATATCTAGACATAGATATATATACATAGATATCTGTATATACACAAACACACGTACACACAGACAGGGTTTCATGTAGCCCAGGCTGGCTTCCATATAGCTTAGACTAATCTTGAACTCCTTATCCTCTTGCATCCATCTTCCAAGTTCTGGGTACCCCGTCATGACTAGATCTAATGATTTTTGTTTATTTTTGTGTTTGTTTTTTGTGACAAGGCCAGACTATCCAGTTCAGGCTAGCCTTAAAGTCACGATCCTCCTCTTAGTCTCCCAAGTGCTAGGGTTATAGGCATATACCACCATGCCTACCTTTCAAATATTTTTTATGCATGTATGTGTATTTACGTGTGAGTATGTACGCATGTGTGCAGGCATATATACAAGAGAGCACTTCAGGGTGAGTGCCTGTAGAGACTGAAGGGTGACAATGGGAATTGTTGCAGTTGGCCTGCATGGCTGCTGATAAGTGACTATCAAACGGCAAAAGGGAATAAGTGATTTATTCTCTTACGATAAGTAGTTACAGTTCTCAGTCTAGCTTGACGGGAGAGCCTGCACCAACACCAGGGCTGAGGGAACTGGCCACACCATCACCACATAACAGCTGAGAGATGAACGATCCTTACTTGTCAGACCAGCATGTCTGGCCAAGTGTACACAAAGATGCCAACTCTCTCAACCAGCTCTCAGTATTTTATTCACCTGTTCAGGGCCTAGTCCCACCCATCATGGGTTGGGCCTTCCCCATCAGCTAGACAATCTTCTGCAGGTTTGCTCTGGGCTTAACCCAACAACTAATTCTCCACAAATGTGCCCAGAGCTCAAACCCTCAACCATCAAGTTGACACCTGTGCCTAACTATCACAGGAATCGTCCTGGAATGGTGTCCCTCCTTGTTTCTTTGCTCTGGGATTTCCACATGCCCACCTTCCTATGACTTGACTATATTAAATAATATCTACAGCCTTGACATACATACATATGCATATGCATAGACACACAGACACATATGAACCACAATATATCACATACACATGTGCATGTGCACACACCCACACAAACACACACATATACAAACAAAGCAAAACCTAAATTAAGAATTTGTCTCATTTCTCACCAGGTCAATTCCTGTGTCACCTGCCACACTGGCATCTTTTTCTTATTGTTTCTTTGTATTAATTTGAGTGCTTCTGAGCCTACAAGATACTTGTCCTGATCCTATACTTGGTTCCATTTATTGGAGAACAACATTTAGAAGCAAAGTCTGGGTTCTTTTTTTTTTTGAGATCAATGTAATTTCTATTAATATGTATCATGGATTCAGCTCATTTACAACTCTTAATTCTCAAGTTAATGATGTGATGGTTTACTAATAAGAAAATGTTCTTCTATCATTACTTGAAACTGTCAAAGTATATATATAAATATTTAAAATAAATATATTGTCACACCGTGGCTTTTGTTACAGGTCTATGAATAAAAGGAAGCCCATCTTGAAAGCTGGGCTCAATCCCCACTGAGGCTGAGATGGAAATTTTTAAAATAATTTTTAATTTTTCCCCAGTTTTACAAGCATATTGAGTACTTATCCCTCCCCCCCTCCTTCCCTCTCCTCCCTTCATCAATCCATCTCACTTCCTCCCACCCTCCTGCCTGTCTGCTTCTATGGGACCCAGGGTTCCCTCTGGATTGTCTGCTGTAGTGGGGGTTCAGGCCTCTGTGGCAAAGTCTGGGTTCTTGGTGTGTTTGTTACTATGAAGTGTCACTTCTAGGTCCTGTCGGTGGACAGAGCTAGAGAGCATATGTATGCGTGTATACTGACCGACATATACAGCTAGCTTTTTGTCACTGTGGCAAAATACATGAGGGGGAAAAAAGCACTTAAATGAGGAAAGATTTACCAAGACTCACAGTTTGAAAGCTTCTGTCCATGACTGACTGGGTCCATTGCTGTTAGGTCCTTGGCAAGGTAGAAAGGATGTGATAGAGGGAAGTGGCTGACCCTATGGTGAACAGAGGCTTGTGAGAGACAGCATACACCATTTAAAGGTACACCCCCTCTGACATATTTCCTCCAAGTTGACCTCTTCTCCTAACAGTCCATCCAACTATGGCTTTATTCACTGATTAATCCATTGGAAAGTTTAGTTCCCTGGTGATCCAATCGCTTCTCAACAGCGCCACCAGCTGGGAGGACAAGTTTTCCACACATTAACCTTTAGGGACATTTTATATGAGAACACACACATATCTCTGATTTTTTTCTGCCCCTGTTCATCTGTGCACATATATTAAGATAAGTATACTTCATATTGGTTGTAGCTCAGTGTCACAGAATCCAATCTAGCTTTCCCTTTTGATTCATTTGTACCATTCCTTTCTGACATAAAGATATCTGGATTTACAATCCACCATACATTTGCATATTAGTTTAATTCTGGTATGCACAGAAAATGATTTGCAACAGTGGATCCATACAAAATCTTGTATGCAAACACAAAGCAACTTTATCTATAATAGCTATCGACTAGAAATAATGAAAATTTTTCATTGGGTGAACAGGTAAACAAATCATAGTTCTTCCACACATCAGAATTCTCTTCAGAAACAGAATACTATTCTGTGTTAAAAAACAGAAATAAAAAGAATGAACTATTCCCAGGGTAATCCCAGCACTTTGCAGATAGAGGTAAAAGGAACAGTTCAAGGCCATTTTTGTGTATATAGTGAACTTGAAACTAGCCTAAACTACCTGAGGCCTGTCTCAAAAAAAAAAAAAATCTTGTAATCCCATACAATTGAAAGGAGAAATGAACAATCACAATTGATTTTCTTCTGCTGTGTGCCTTATTTAATAGAGCAAGTAGACAGAAAATCTGTAAAGTGATAAAACACTTCAGCAATACATTGATCTATTTAACAATTATAAAGCACTCTATCCAACAATAACAGAATATACATTCTTGTCAACTGCATACAGAACATTTCCTAAGGTAGACTACACCATGAGCCACAAAATTAGCTCCAATAAATTAAAACCTGGCAGATGACACATATCCGTATCTCAACACTTGGGAGGCAGAAGCAGGAAGATTTCTGTAAATGCAAGGCTGGCCTGGTCTACATAGTGAGTTCTAGGCCAGCCTACATGATGAGACCCTGTCTCAAAACAATGACAAAAACAAAAGCAAAACAATCACAAAGAAAACCCAAACAAAAATAAGGTTGAAAGGATCTGGGTCATATATAATATGTTCTCGAAGCACAATGGAATAAAATAAATAAAATAGAATAAAATAAAAACCAACAGAAACATCTGAATGAAATGAAAACACATTATAGTAAAATTGGGGAGATATCACGAAAGCAGGACCTTGGGGAATTAGTTTCTCTTTTTCCTTTTTTCCCTCTTTTTTTTTTTTTGAGACAATATTTGACTGAATATATATCACAGAATATATGTGCCTCAAACTGGAGATTCTCCTGCCTCAGCTTTCTGAGTGGGAGGATTACAGATAAGCCTGGCTTCTCAGCAACATTTTATAATTCTAAACATTTATAATGGAAAATAACAAAGGTCTTAAATCAATTGCCTCAGCTTCAACTTAAGAACTTAGAAAATGAGTAGTAAATCAAACTCAAAAGAGCAGAAGAAAGGAAATACTAAAGACCACAGTAGAAACCAAGGAAATATATAATAGAAAAACAGAGGAAATGAAACCCAAAACGGCTATCATGAGAGCAGTATAATTGATTAATCTCTAAAATAACCAAATAAAAGGAAAGGGGATATGAATTACCAGTATCAGCAATGTGAGAGGTAAAATCACTGTGGATCTGACAGGCATTGGAAGGACAATAAGGAAACACTATGAACAACCTTATATCAATCAATTTGATAGATGAGATGGGCAAATTCATCGAAAAAGACAAACCACAAAGGCTCACGCATGTGCATGTACATGCGAACACGTGTATGTGCACACACACGCAGTTTTAAAAAAATCAATATTAAATAAATGGAAATTTTCAGCTAAAAATCTTCCAAGATGAAAATAGCAGGCATAGATGTTTTCACTGGTAAATTACAAAAAAAAATGTTTAGGGAAAAAATAATACCAATTCTTTACATCCCTTTCAGAAAACGCAAGAGGAAAATATCTCCCAAGTCATTCTCTTTTTGAGAACTGGACTTCGTGCATGTGTGGTGGGGAGAGGAGGTGCACCTTGGTGCATGTGTGGAAATCAGAAGACAAGTTTCGGGCCTCAGCTGCTGCCTCCCACCGTGTCTGGGGCCGGAAATCAAGAGGCCAGGTTTGTGTCCTGGTGCCTTTGATCACTGAGCCGTTTTGCCAGCCCTCTAAGCGAAATCTCAGCAAATTAAATCTGATTATATAGCAAAGGATAAGGCATCAGGATCAAGTGAAGTTTTCCCAGGAGTGAAAATTGTATTAGAAGCAATATACATCAACCACTCTTTTGTATATTTTCAATCATCAGAAATAAAAAAGTTCATATACCATTTAGAATAAATAAAAAGTGAAAAGTTGAGCAATAAATCTTATAAAAGCTGTTAAAAATGTGTACGGTAAAAACGCAAAGCGATGCTGAGACAAACAAGATCTGAACGCAAAGAGCCAGGTTCTATCTGTGGGTCAGAAGATGGATAATAATGTATCACTTCTCTTCAAATAGATCTATATATATTATTGCAATCTCAATCAAAATGCCAGCAAGCTTTCTCATAGAAATCGGTAGGATCAGGGCCAGTGAGATAGCTAAAGGGGTAAGGTGCCTGCTCCCAAGCTTAGCAACCTGAATTTGATCCTCTGAAGTCCACATGGTGGAAGGAGAGAACCGACTGTTGAAAGCTGTCCCCTGACCTCCATTCATATGCTGGGGCACACACGCGTCTGCTCTCTGCCTCTGTCTCCCTGTCCCTGTCTTTCTCAATAAATAAACTACTTTTTAATTGACAAGATTGTTCTCAATGTCATATGGAAATGTAGAGGACTTACACTACTCAAAATAGTGCTGGAGAAAAATAAACTAGAAAAACTAAAGCTACTTGGATTCCAAAAACTATAAAGCAGTTATCAAGACAATGGATTATTTATGTCACAATACATGTTTAGACAAGTACAGTGGATTACAGGCTAGAAACAAATGACAAAGGTAGAGGAGAGTGAACAGAGACAGGATAGTCTTTCAACAAGCTGTGCTGGCCCTGAAAGTTTTACTTACCTTCCTACCTCGCACTACACATAAAAATGGACTGAAAAATTAATATAGAACCTAAATATAAAAATGGTACAACTTGCAGAGGAAAAGATAAGAAAAATATCTCAGTTTTGAATTATGAAATAACTTTCTAAAATGGTACCAAAAGCTCAATCCATGAAAGAAAATAAGAATTGACCAGATTTTTTTTCTGTGTGATTGATAAGTTGAATTCCATCATATGGAACCATATCTTTTATTTTCTTCACAAATTTTTTTTAGATCTTCTTTTTAAAATTAGTTAATTAATTTTATTTGTGTGTATATCAGAGGGCACTGTGTTCTTGTGGAGGCCCAAGGGTGACTTTGGGAGTCATCCCTGATGGCTTCTACCTCCTTTTTGCTTGGCTCTGGGATTTCCCAGGCTCTGTGGGATTTCCCAGGCTCTGCCCACCAGGCCCGGAAGTGTAGGCGGCTGTTTCTCCCTGGGGTTACGTAGGACCTGGGATCTAAACTAACCCCTGAGCCATCTCTCCAGCCCAGAAGGTATCTTTTCAAGTGGTGCTGTTAAGAGTATGAAAAGACAGCAGGCAGATTGGGAGCACATGTCTAAAAGCCAAATATCTGATCAAGGGTTCAGTTTTACAATATGCTTTAAAAATGCTCATGATGGGCCTGGAGAGATGGAGAGAGATATCTACTCCCAAACCAAACCCCCTGAGATTGATCCCCAGAACAAGCATGGTGGAAGGAGAGAGTCAAACTTTTGAAAAGTATTTGTCCTCTGTCCTTCACCTGCTTGCCTTTGAATGGACACAACTGTGATCTCTCTCTCCTCCTCCTCCTTCTCTCCCCCCTCTCTCCTCTCTCCATCTCTGTCTCTCTCTCAGTAAATGCATACATACAAACATAAAACAAAAATACTCATAAAACAAGAATAAAAAACAGAACCTCAATAAATAAAGGTAACCAAAGCAATTGTATAGCAAAGAAGACACATGGATGGTGGAGAGGCATATGAAAAACTGCTCAACATCACTAATTATTGGCGCACGGCATGTTAAAGCTGTAGTGAAATCCGTGTATGTTTCCAAGCAACTTCAGAAGTCTCAGCACAGTGAGAGTTCGGTGTGGCTGCGGAGTGCCCAGACCTCTCAAAGAGATGGTGGCAATGCAGAGCACACAGACATTTTACATATGGCCTGCCAGTCGCCAAAAGTATCAATCCCTGCCTTACACGGGGTCCAGTTACTCCACTTCTAGGCCTTTCTGTCCCCTCCCCCACAGGAAAAAAAAAAACCAAAAAATTTTGTCCATACAAAAATTTGCACATGAATTTGCATACAGACTTTGTTTTACAGTTGCAAACTCAAGAAGCCACAATGGGTGAATGTATTCCCACAAGCTGTTCTCTACCCGCTGTGTGCATGCTGTGATGCAATCAACAAATGCAAAAATGCTTAGCTCCTCAAGGTGTTTGTTTGGGGGTCGTCTATTTGTCGTGGTAGAGATTACACCCAAGGCCTGGCACATCCAAACTGCCACTGAGCCCTAGTCATAGCCCTCAATATGTGTAGCAATTTCTCCCTCTCAGAGAGCTACAGGAACTGCAGGGAATATAGTGTGTGCATGTACTATATATGCACTGCATACATAATACAATTTTTTTTATTGTGTGTGTATGTGTGAGTGAGAAAGAGAGAGAGAGAGAGAGGGCAATGTATGTCCCAGCGGAAGACCAACGGTGACTTCAGGAATCATCCTGGTTTCCTTCTACCTCCTTCTTGCTTCACTCTGGGATTTCCCAAGTTCCTCCTACTAGAACCCGAAGGCCACTGTAGGCCTTGCGTTTTGCGTGAGAAATGGGATCCCAACTCAGGATGTTCTGCTTGCAATACAGACTCTTAACCCCTGAACCATCTCTCCAGCCCACATAATACAATTTTTGAAGCAATACTTATAATGTGTTCATGTTCCTGTTGCCATGATCTAATGAACTTAGGGGAACAAGGAGTTTATTCATGATCATTTTTTAACTCATAGTCCATTGTGATGGCAGGAGAGCTCAGACAGGAGCAGACTTTCATGTCTGCCAGTCTGCCAAAGCTAACCAGCTCTCTCTGTTTTGTGCATCTGCCCAGTGAGTGGTCCCATCCACTATGGGCTGGGTCTTCCCACATCAATTAAATAATTTCCCACAGGTTTGTTCAGGACTTGACTTAACTACATAATTCTTAATAGATGTGCCTAAAAGCTCAGTTCTCAAATGTTGTCAATATTTAAAGTTAACTGTCATAGTCTTCCTTATTTGTTTGTTTTATTTAGTGTGTGTGTGTGTGTGTGTGTGTGTGTGTGTGTGAGACAGCACATGTGTAGAGGTCCAAGGACAACTTGCAGAAGTCAGTTCTCTCCTACCGCCACGTGAGATCCAAGGGTGATTTCACCTCCTTGCTTGGCTCTGGGATTTCCCAGGCTCCGCCCACCAGCGCTGGAAGTGCAGGCCGCTGCCCCTTCTGCCTAGCGTTTTTTTACGTGGGACCTGGGATCCAAACTCAGGGCCTTCTGTTTGGGAGATAGAGTCTTAACTTCTGAGCCATCCATCTCTCCAGCCCCAGTATTCCTTCTTCAAAACCATTTTTATAGAAGTTTACTTAAAATAGCAATTCACCCATTTAAAGTGTCTGATTTATTAGTTTTAATATATTAACAAAGTTCTGCAACCATTATGATTTTCTTTTTTTAATTTTAGTTTTTGAAGATTAAGGCAGAGTTTATTAAAGGAGAGAAAGAATGGAACTTGAGCACGTGAATCTGAGAGGGGCAAAAGAACCCCGGACACAATTTTAGAACACATTTTTTTGCGACAGTCTCCTGTAGCCCAAGCTAGCTTTGAACTCACTAAGTAACTGAGATTAGTCTTGAATTTCTGATCCTCTTGCTGCTATCCCCAAGTGCTGAGATCATAGATGTGTACCACCAGGCCTAATTTATGTGGTGCTGGGTCTGAACCCAGGGTTTTGTGCATGCTAGGCGCGCATTCTACCAACTGAGCTACATCCCCGAACCTTTAGAATATTTTTGCAAGAGCAAAAGAAAATCTTGTACTAACAGTCAGTCCTGATTAACCCATAGTCTTAGGTGACCTCTGCCCTTCTTGTCTATCCGAGGCATTTCATTTAAATGCAATCAATACAGTATGTAACTCTCTGAGACGGGCTTCTTTGACTCAGCTTAGTATTCTTAATGATTTTTAAAAATATTTTGTTTATTTATTTAGTGTGTGTGTGTGTGTGTGTGTGTGTGTGTGTGTGTGCATCAGAGGGCACTGTGTGTCCCTGTGGAGGACCAAGAGTGACTTTGGGAATCATCCCGGCTTCTTCTACCTCCTTGCTTTGCTTTGAGATTTCCCAGGCTCCACCCACCAGCGCTGGAAGTGCAGGCCACTGCCTTTTCTGCCTAGCATTTTTTTACGTGGGACCTGGGATCCAAACTCAGGACCTTTTGCTTGCAAGACAGAGTCTTAACCCCTGAGCCATCTCTCCAGCCCGCAGCTTAGTATTTTTGAGGTTCATTCATGCTGTATATATTCATTCATATATTCAATATCTCATCCCTTTTTAATATTGAAAACATTCTATTGTCTGATGCAGTATATTTGGCAATTCAATGGAGAAAAAGCAAACTATCCAATGAATGGCATTAAAGTAATTGGATATCCATATGCAAAAGAAAAAAGTCCATTTATGGGTCGGCAAGATGGCTCAGCACATAAAGACAACAACTTCCAAGTCTGATAACCTAAGTTCAATCTCCAGAGTGGAAGAAATAAACTGACTTCAACAAGTTGTCCTCTGACATGCACATGAACGGGAAGAAACACGTGTGCTCAAGTGCATGCACAAGCAGACACACACACACACACACACACACACACACACATACACACACACAGAATAAATAAGTGTAAAAAGGTCAAGGCAGATCTAAACCTCTTAACATCCAAAAATTAACTCATAGTGAAATCCATGGCAAACATAAACATTGTGGAAAGAAAAATTGCCATTATAATTACTAAATACAGATATCTTAAATGTGACACCAAAATAGAATTCATCAGCCAGACATGATGGTTCATGCTTGTTGTCCCAACATGCAGGAGGATTGCCATGAGTTCCAAGCCACTACAAACTATAAAGGAAGATCCTGTCTCAGCACACACACACACACACACACACACACACACATCACCACCACCACCAACCCCTGCACCACATATACAATGTAAGATTCATTAATTTTTTTCTTTTTTCCTCCATTTCTCAAACTGTGACTAGACTCCCAGAGGCTCAGCCAGAGAAGAGAAAACATGGAACCAGGATTCATTACATTTTTTAAAAAATTTTTATTATTATTATTATTTATTCAACTGTGCGCATGTGCGTGTGTATGTGCACACGCGTGTGTCTGTAGAACCACAGACGAATTCGGGAACCACCATGGACGCCTCCGGGAACCACCATGGACGCCTCCACCTCCTCCTGCCCCGGGATCCACCTCCTTCTGCCCCGGGATTCACAGGCTCCGCCCACCAGGACCAGAAACGCAGGCCGCCCCCGCTTCCGCCTGGCGTCTATACGTGGGATCTGGGATCCGAACTCAGGACCTTCCGCCTGCAAGGCGGAGGCTTAACTCCTGAGCCACCTCTCCAGTCCCAGGATTCATTACATTTTTAAAGAGGACTTGTGTCTAGGAAAAATGAAGGCTTCAAAACTGAACAGTAAGAAAACAACCAGCCTGACCCTCTTATCAGAGCAGTCAATGAAACGTCAGATTCCTTCTCCAATTTGGAGAATTTGAGACAGGACCTAAATTGGTCTTTATGGTGATTATGGCCTGCATGTACAACTGTGTTAAAATTCACAGAAATGTATGTACTCCAAAGTGTTGACGAGATTGTACATGAATTTGAAGGAAAAACCTTGGTGACCTAATTGGATTAACCCGTCTCTGTCACAAATGCCATCAAAGATTGTTTTTCTGCTGAGATATGGAAATCAAAAAATCTTTGAAATGACATGGTATCTATTTGCAAATTGTTTCCTTCACTAATTGCCTTTTAAACTGCAGCTTTCTGTGCATGAGAGAGTGAATCCATTTGTAACTTACTATTGGGTTGTAATGATAATGTTCTTTGAGGACAGGCAAGGCACGTGTTAATTGTTCTGTGTTACAAAGAGAAAAATGTATTTATTCTTTACAATAATGTAAAGAATCGTCAGCCGAGTGATGAACGTGTAAACCCAAAGCAGTATGTGATCTTCAGCCTTTAAATACCAAAGCGGGGCTGGAGAGGTGGCTCAGGGGTTAAGCCTCCGCCTTGCAGGTGGAAGGTCCTGAGTTCGGATCCTAGACCCCACGTATAGACGCCGGGCGGAAGCGGGGGCGGCCTGCGTTTCTGGTCCTGGTAGGGCGGAGCCTGTGAATCCCGGGGCAGAGTAAAGGAGGAGGAGGTAGAGGCGGTCCATGGTGGTTCCCGAATTCGTCCGTGGTTCCACACACACACACACACACACACACACACACAAACACACGTGCGCGCGTGCGTGCATATACATGCACACACGCGCACAGTTGAATAAATAATAATAATAAAAAAATAGCAAGGCGATCTCTATTGTTTTGGAATAAACTGCCCTTGTAACCATCAGAAACTGTAACTTGTGTCACAGAGAATATGCACTTTCTCAAGTTCTCCAGATTAGAGAAAGAATCTATTTCATTGAATGCTTTGGATAGAAGGTCACACTGTGCCACAAAAGCTTCGCTTTTCTTCGGGACTTGGTGACTGGTCAGAGAGCGCACCCAGCAAAATGTCTAAAAAACCTCAAGAAAATAGTCTTATGTAGTCTGGCCAAATGAATACAATTTACTGCTTCTCTGAAAAAGAGTCTTTAAAAAAGTGAAACTAGGAGCTAGGGATGAAAAACCACAGTAGGAGCTCACTCTGGAGAGAGCTTGCTTAGCATGTAGGAGCCCTGTGTTGGATTCCCGGCCCCACAGGGCTTGTAATCCTGGCACTGGGGAAGTGGAGGCAGGAGGATCAGGAGCACACGGTCATTCTTAGATCACAGGAACTGCCCCAGTCCAGAAGGTCGGCCACACTTCATATCCAATGTAGCATCTTCCTTTAAACTGCTAAATTCCCAGTCGGAAGCAGCCACAAGGTCAGGCAGAATAATAAGATCAGTTTTCTAAATCAGGGTGTAATATTCTATCTAGAACCTTGTTAATTATCTGCTAAACTCAGAACCCCCCCTCCCTCTTGAAACTGAAACCTACTTCCTTCTGCAGTGTATAACATGGAAGGAATTTCCTTTGTGCTCTGCATTGCTGTGGGATTTCCTGTCCCTAGCTTCTGTCACTGCTCCCCTTCTTCTCAACACGTCCCCCTTCTATGTTCCTATATTTTGTTTATTCATTCCTTTGTTTGTTTTTTTGTGACCACTGAGTTTAATTAGGGTTGCTTGCAAGAACATAGGTGGGGTTATGTGCTGGACCATGGGCAACCTAACAGTGTTTACTCTACTGAAAATGACCCTGCTACCAAAGCAGCTGTCCCAGCTGTTCTCCATACCTAACTGCTCAGCTGCACGGTGAGTTTAAAGCCAGCCTGAGTACGTGAGAACTTAGC
The DNA here is from genome assembly GCA_023101885.1 of Typhlomys cinereus. NCBI lineage: Eukaryota > Metazoa > Chordata > Mammalia > Rodentia > Platacanthomyidae > Typhlomys > Typhlomys cinereus. The sequence continues at coordinate 64,266 of JALPQD010000382.1, read as the reverse complement.
TCACAAATAAAGTGAGAGGAAAAGAAATTGAGGGGCTGGAGAGAAAGCTGATCAGTTAAACCTTTGCCTCAAAAGTAAAAGAACCTGGGGCTGGAGAGGTGGCTCAGGGGTTAAGCCTCTGCTTTACAGGCGGAAGGTCCTGAGTTCGGATCCCAGATCCCACGTATAGACGCCGGGCAGAAGCAGGGGCGGCCTGCGTTTCTGGTCCTGGTAGGGCGGAGCCTGTGAATCCCCGAGCAGAGTAAACAAGGAGGAGGTGGAGGCAGTCCATGGTGGTTCCCAAATTCGTCCGTGATTCTACGTACACACACATACATACACACACACACACACACACACATGCATACACGCAAAATTGAATAAGTAATAAAATTAAAAAAAAAAAAGTAAAAGAACCCGAGTTTGGATTCCATATCCCAGGTGAAAACACTTGGGCAGGAGGTGGTGGAGGGAGGTGGACATGGCCGTGCACTGCCCTTCCCGCTCTGGAAGGCAGAGCCTGGGAAACCCCAGAGCACGAGGATGATTCCCAAAATCACCCTGGGACCTCCACAGACACTCACATGGTGCCTCCTTCTACCCACACCTACACACAAAAAATAAGAAATTGAAACTATTCAATCTTTAGTAGTGATTTCATGGTGGTGGGGATGAATACTTCAGGACTGGATGCTCTAGGAAATTGCATGATCAAATATCAGAATTCTGTCTTGTGGAAAACATTTCTTCTTGGCAGTCCTTCGCACTGCGTTCATTACCTATACACTTCAGGTAGGCAGTTTCCTATTCAGTTTCCCATTGCTGAATGAATATGGCAAGACCCAAACAATTTAGGGGAACAAAAGATTTTTATGAGTCTCAGTAGCTCAGCAGGAGAGTTCATACCAACTACAGGGGCTAAGGGAACTGGCCACACTATACACACTGGAAGAGCTGAGAAAGGGGCACACCTCCTTGCTTGCCAATCTGCCAAAATACTGAACCAACTCTCTTACCCACCTTCCCAGATCCTATCTACTATGGGCTGGGTCTTCCACATCAATTAGATAATCTTCTAAAGCTTGCTTAGAGGCTTGCCTTCACTAAATAATTCTTCATAGCTGTGATTAAAGGTTCAGTACTCAATTGTCAAGTTTACACCTGTATCCACACTACCACCTCTGCAAAGACACCAATCATCCGATCCCACTCCTGGCTGCATGTTGCTCTCTTCAGTTTTTCATACGTCTCGTATGTGTGCTTACAATTTTGTGCATCTGTTAGACAAGTCTGGTATCAATTTGGCAATCAAAGTCTAACGGTCTGGGCACATTTGTAAAGAATCAGTGGTTGAGTTGAGCCCTGAGCAAATCTGCAGGAGATTGTCTACTTGATGGGAAAGACCCAGTCTATGGTGGGTGGGACTATTCCCTATGCAAGTAGATAAAATGAAGGGATCTGGTTAAGTAAGTTGGCATTCCTCAACAAACTTGAACAGACATGTTGTCTAGGAAAGGAAGTTTGCCCCTCTCTTAGCTGTTCTATGGACACGGTATGGCTGGTGCCTTTGGTCCCTGATGTTGGCGTGGACTCTCCTGCCAAGCTGGAATAAGAATTGTAACCCGACAATCATAAGCCAAGAATAAAACCCCTTATTCCCTTAAGTCGTTTGACCATGAATTTATCAGCAACCATGCAGAGTAACTGCAACAAATGTTTGCACGCTAGACAAGTGCTCCATCACTAAGGTGCACCCCCAAACCTACACCTCTATTTTATAATTTTACTTGTCGGTTTTAGTCTGCTTTCCCACCAGGATAATGTGCTAGAGTTAAGAGTTATTGTCTGTTTCCTGTTTAGTCTCTGTCATATTTAGAAACAGGTGTAAATTTGGCAACTGAAGGCTCTGAGCTTTGGGCACAATTGTGAGAAATTAGTAATTGAGTTAAGCCCTGAGCAAGCCTGTAGAGATTATATAATTGATGGGAAAGATCCAGTCCATGGGGGCAAGACTAGTCCCCGGGCAAGTGAATAAGATGGGGAGAAGCGATTGAGAAACTTACATCCTTTGGTATACTTGGCCAGTCATGCTGGTCTGATAAGTAAGGACTATCCCTTTCGACAGTCCTGTGCATATGGCGTATCAGTTCCCTTGGCAACTGGTGTTTGTGTGGACTCTCATGACAGGATTGAGAACTGTAACCATAAGAAAGAATAAAGCCCCTTGTGTGCTTAACCCTTTTGGTTGTGGATTTATTGCCAATAATAGCATCTATGCTTAGAACCATCCCTGGCACACAGCAGGTACTCTGAGAATTCTTATTAGGATTACTGTTAGGGAGGAAGTTGAGCATCTTGTGTAGCCCAAGCTGACCTTGGACTCAATTTATAGACAGAGCTGGTCTCATGCTCCTGATCCTATCTCATCCTCTCAAGCGCTTGGGGGTCTCTCTCTCTCTCTCTCTCTCTCTCTCTCTCTCTCTCTATATATATAATATATATATATATATATATATATATATATATATCACCACACCCAGCTCAACAAGCACTTTGTTAAATTCTTTGTGTGTATGTGTTTGTGTAGAGGGTGTATGAGTGTGTGGGTGCCTGTTACCGATCCGGATACAGACACGCAGAGGAAAAGCCATGGGGGCTTCTGGAGAAGATGTCACCACAGGAGAGAGAGGCCGTGGAAGAAGCCAAGCCTGCCAACACCTTGGTCTTGCCTTCTAGCCTGGGAGGAACCAAGAGACCGTGCTCCTCTGGAACGGCTGCCCCGGCACGTCCATCCGGCCACCGAGTCACCAAGGAGAACTGGCTAAGTACACTATAGCATAGTCATACAATGAAATGCTGAAAGCAATTAAAAATTATGCTCCTCTCTCTCTCTCTCTCTCTCTCCTCTCTCTATATATGCATATATAACATGTATATACACAAACACACACACATATGTTTACTGATCCACTGTATATTTACAGGCCACTGAACAAGGCAAACCCAGCACTCGTTGGTTTATATGTGCCTAAATAAAGTATGAGAAGCATGGCTGTCTTTTGCTTTATTTTCTTTCAGTAGTGTGATCAGGACTGACCCTAGCTGTGAACTGTTATATACGTGTCCTGCCACTTCAGCTACGTTCCAGCCATTATTTATTTATTGTGGGTTTTTTTTAATTGTGGCTGTTTGGTTCAGCTTAGTTTTTGTTTTTGGAAAGTCATTTGGTTTGTTGGACACAGGCCCTCGGTATGTAGCTCAGGCTAAGTGGCGCGCCCCAAGCTAGCTTTGAATCACACAGATCTCAGCTTCTCAAGCTTTCAGACTACAGCATGAGACCCCGAACCCTCCCTTCTCCCTTCCCTCCCTTCCCTACCCCTGCTGATACCCCCCACATACACACACAGTCCAGCCATTGGAATTTGGCGACAGGATCTCACTGTGTAACTCAGGCCAGCTTTGAACTCACTGTGTAGGAAGGTTGGCCACCTGCCTCTACCCTGTACCCCTATCCAAGTCTGGGAGTCCAGGTCTGTCCCCATGGTAACCAGCAGTGACTCTCTTGGACAGGGAGGATCATGGGAATTTCTTTTATTTTTGATTAAATCAAGTGTCTTTCATGAACAAAGATTTCTTGCACATTTAAAAAAAAAATACTACCAGGGCTGGGGAGATGGCTCAGGGGTTAAATCCTTTGTCTCACAAGCAAAAGCAAAAGGACCTGAGTTCAAATCCCCAGACCCCATGTAAAAATGGCTGGCAGAAATGCACTTCCAGCCCTGGAAGACAGACTGGAAACCCCAGAGGAAAGCAATAAAGAGGCAGAGCAATCAAGGATGATTCCAGATGCCACCCTTGGGCCTGGACAGGCACAAACACTCAAGTGTCAAAATAAAATATAAAATTAATTAATTCATTAAAATATTACTGTCAACAGATAATTGACCTTAAGACAATCATCTGGAAGGACCAGAGCTAAAGTAACTTGACAGGTGGAGAGTCTCCGTGCCCTGCAGCAGGGATGGGGGTGGGCAAGTAATCCCCACCACATCAAACCAAAACAATCCATTCTAGAGAATTCGTATCTGACCAAACACGGCAAGACAGATTCAAAAGGAAACCTATCTCCTCCTTCCTGCACCCCATCTTTGCTCCTCGCATCCAGTGTCTCTGGAAGCGCACAGGTTATAAACACAGCGCACCAGGCTCTGTAGCCAGGAGCGCCTGCAAGCCACTCAGATTTGTTCTGGGATTAATGACTTCAAAAAGCACTTGCCAAAACCCTTCAAAGCTGGAAACAGAAGCCGGAGAGCATGTCATATAAATAAATACTTAGTCGATTGGTTTCTTCCTTGCTTTTCAAAGGTCAGTTTACTTCCTGGATTATCATTACAGTAGTCTGTTCTCCGAAAACTTGGATTATTCAAGCGCCATGGCCCGGAGCTGGGATGAAAGGAAAAAAAAAAATCTAAAGATCTTCTCGTTATGGTCCCGCAGTGCACGCGCTGTGTTTCTGCTTAAAGAGCCGCCTGTAGAAGAGCAAAGACTCATGTGTGTGCACCCCACAGGAGAGCTGTTTCCACCCCCACAGGAGAGCCAGCCTTGAGGTCTCCATTCCATGTGGGACCAGAAGACAAAGTCAGACCGTCCGGCTTCCCTTTGCACTATGTGAGAAACAAAGCCATTGTCCCTGCTAAAGTGGGGATTCCAGTCAACAAATATTTAACGACCTCCTAGAATGTCAGAAACCATGTCAAGGTTAGGGGGCATACCAAGATGATGAAGGCTGGTTCCCTTTGTTCAAAAAATGTAGAATCTCTTGGGTGACAAGCATGAGACAGAAGAAAATAGGGCTGGAAAGATGGCTCTGGGGTAAGGGCGATTGCTGCATAAACCTGTGACCTGAGTTCAATGCACAGAACCCATGTAAAGGTGGACAGAGAAAAGGGATTCCACTGAGTAGTTTCTGACCTCCACAGACAATCTGTGACATGTACACACACACACACACACACACATACGCACACTTATAATAATACATGAATTTTAATTAAAAATAATATATGAATTTGTCACCATGGTATGGGTTTGTTTTTTGTTTTCTTGGTTTTTATTTTTTTTTAATTTTTTTTTTTGTTTGCATTTTATGAGACAGGGTCTGGCAATGTAGTTTTGGCTGGCTTGATACTCATGTAGCCCAGGCTGGCCTCAAATGGCAATGCACCTATCTCAGCCTACTGGGGCTGGGATTGCAGGCCTGTGCTCGGACTTGTATTGAACTGAGGCCACTGGACGGGGAATCATCAACCTTGGCCATTGGCAGCAACTTCGAATATGTGAGTTAGGGGCGGGGCATGGTGCCGATGAGATTATACTGACAAGCGATGTACTCAAGTAATGAATCCCTAACAGAGGTGTCGAGGGGCCCTTCTTGCTCCAGAACAAAAGACAGTCTCCCTAGTTTGGAGGAAAAAAAAAAAAAAAAAAACGCCATAGGACCCAACAAAGCGGCTTGTTGGAATCAAGACTTGGCCGTTCCATGGAGTAGAAACATGACGTAAAACTTAAAAGAAGAGGGGGAATGTCCCTCGCTGAAGTTGACAACTGAAAGCTGACATGGAAAGGATAAGGGCAGCTTGGCTTAAGAGCTGTTCCCGAAAACCAGTCAGCCAACCATCTGGGAGAGGGGGGTTCTGACAACAGTAAATTCAATATCGGGCGACAGCATGACATCACCACCCTCACAAATGGCCTCATTCTGAGACGTGAGTGACACACATGATGTTGGTCACTGGTAAGCGCTGCTTTCTCAGGGGAAGCTGCCAAGAGATCAAGTTCTGCAAACCCAGCCAGCCAGAGAGCTTTCACACACACACACACACCACAGACACATACACACACATACACACCCCACACATACCACACACACACCACACACACACACACCACACACACACACAGTCACACCCTCCCCCCACACACTCACCCCACACACCTCACATACACACCTCACGTACACACACACCCCACACACACCATACACACCACCCCACACACCACACACACACACACCACACACACACCACCACACACACACACACACACCACACCACACCACACCACACTTCATCCAGTCTGACTGATGTGTACCCTTCACCATCGGGGCCATGCAAACTTGGCTTCAAGTTCATCCCCTGCCCCTGATCTCAAAGCCCCCATGCTCTATCCAACGTCTGCTTTCCATGAATCTTCTCTCCTTCTAACACAGCAGGAAACAGCCTTCTCTCTTGAGCTCTGCCTTCCCCTGCTGGCTTATCATGAAGCAGATATCTTAGTTGGCTTTTGTTCACTGATGCGCCAAATGCTAGAAGCAGTATCTAGCTCTTGGTACACATGTGATAAATATGGATAGGACGCTGCTTAAACAACAAGTTTCACACAGTCAGACATGATATTCTAGCCACCAAATATTAACTCCTTTTTGGCAGTATTTTAAAATATTTTTAAATATCCTCTGTATAGTCACTCAAATGGTTAATTAAAGTGTTCAAGGGTGCAAGACTTAACATGCACCAACACACGTGCCATAAGAAGTGTGAAGGATTTTCATTAGCCAAACATTAAGTGTAGCAAAATATTAGGCACATGTCAACAACAGAGGCCTGGTATGCCCATATGATAAACTACCATATAATAGATGCACTTGATGGATTGAGGTTGATTGACTGATTGAGAGCCTCATGTAGCCCAGGCCAACCTTAAATTCAGTGTGTAGCCAAAGACAGCCTCAAACTTCTGATCCTCCCGGTACTAGGATTACGGGAATATGCCACGATGCTTGGTATTTATTTGTTTGTTTGTTTGTTTGTTTGTTTATTGTGGAAGTCCTTGTATGTGTGCATGTGATATGTGTGTGGGTGAGTGTGTATCGATAGAGGGCATTGTGTGCACCTGTGGAGGCCCAAGGGTGACTTCAGGAATCATCCTGGATTGCTCTGCTCCGCCTCCTTTTTGCTCTGCTCTGGGGTTTTCCATGTTCCGCCTTCCAAGGCTGGAAGTGTGCAGGCTGCCACCATTTTCCCATGGAATCTGGGATCTGAACTCAGGTCCCTCTGCTTGTGAGGCAGAAGCTTAACCTCTGAACCATGTCTCCATACTTTATTTTTTTAATGCAACGCTGAGATTCAAACCAAAGGCTATGTGTATACTAGATAAACCAACTACATTTCCAGATCCTGGTTGGTTTGCTGTTGTTGCTGTTTGCCTGGGACAAGATCTCAACATTAGCCCAGGCTGGTCTAAAACTCATGATCCTCCTGCCTCGGCCTCCCGAATGCTGAGATGACACTCACTCCCCGCGCCGCGTCACTCCCCAGCTGCATGCAGTCAATTTTACAAAGTTCAAAATGCCGTGGAAGACAGACCATCAACAGAGAAATGGAAACATGCCTAATGGCATCTATTATGCTTCCATTTGTGTTTCTAAAAGTACCCTCAAGGAATTCGTAGGTCAGCCCTGACCCGGTTTATGTCTTTTGCTCTAGCTTCCTATTGTGGTCTCGTGGTCGCATGAATATTCATACAGGAGGTTTGTTGTCGTAACAAACTGCATGTCAAGCAAGTTCCTGAACCTAACTGGGCACTTTCTCTTCAGCTCTGTGACATCACAGTCCCAAGTGACAGCCGTGGAGACTCCCGTGTGCTTGAGACCACACACTCCTGAGTTCTGCTTGTCCCTGTGGTACCAGACCCTTGCCCTCCCACCCCACCAGCACCTCTGATGAGGCTGGAGATGTCTCTGCATGTCCCCATAGTGAGCACTTCACACAGGAGGCCTGCAGGGAACTGACCTCTGGCTTCCCGGCTTTGGAGAGCCTGTCCCCTGGAGAACCGTACTGTCACAGCCCTGTCAAAGAGCAGACGCTGATACCTGTCTTCCCTTCACCTGCCCCGAAAACAGACCCTGGCACGCGCATGAAGCTGCTGTACTGGGGGTAGCCATGTGGCTGCCCATGGCTGCAGACCCCCCTCTCCCCCTCTGCCTCCTCCCCCCAGGGGGCTGCCAGGCTCCTGCGGTGGGAGCCCGGCAGGAACAGCCTGGACGTCAAGGCGATCTCTGTTATGTCTAAGACAGAGGCCAGGATTCAGCGACTTTTATCATTTTTGGTGATTCAACTGTTTTAAAGGACAGCGGGGACCTTGGGGCTCAGTGGCGTCACAGATAAGGGAGGAGCGCGGCAGCAGATGGGTGACCTTGCTCTGCCTAGCCGCTCTCTTCCTTCCCTCCGCGCTTCCTCGCCCCAAGCCACAGCGCCTCTGCCTCCATTTCTGCTCCAAGGTTTGCACGGCGCAGGAGTGGGGTTATTAGTGCAACGGGACCTTGAGGACTCGCTGCTCGGGAACAAGCTGTGTGTCTGTGGCCTTCAGGAAAGACCCCTGGCTGCAGCGCACCAATGCCGGCTCAGCATCCCCGGGAGGAGGAAGCCAGCCAGGCAGCATCCCCGGGAGGAGGAAGCCAGCCAACCTGGCCTCTACAGAGGACAAGGGACAACACGATTGGCCTGGGGGCCTGGGCTGACTGAGGTCCTCCTGGAGCCAGGAAGTGAGCCACTCTTGTTAATTCTCGCTCCATGCTAATTCAGCCCATCCAACAAACACTAACAAGTAGCTGCTTGGCACCAAACCCTGTCATAGCCCATCCTTCCCCCTCCCCCCCAAGAAGGAGGACACCTGCCAAAGAGCCAACCTGTGATTAGCTTACCTGCTGGAGCTCAATGGGTCACTATCTGAGCGGAAGGAAATTCCTGGAAAGAGTAAGAACAAGAAATAAAAGAACTCCCAAGCTCTAAGAACATTTAGCCCTCCGAGGGAAAGAGGCTGGAAAGCCACTGGAATTTGTTCATTAATTAGAAAACATTAAACAAACTGCATGCATCCTTCTTATTTCCTCTGGAACATTAGAAATACAAATTTGGTGGGAGTGATTTATTATTTAAGTCCATTATGTAATGTGCGTTCATTTTCATAAAAAAAAATCTATGTGAGTCCTCAACCAGATCCCTCTATCTTATCCACCTGTCTAGGGACTAGCTCCACACATCATAGGTTGGGCCTCCCCAACAACCTCCTGCAAGCTTGCTTGAAGCCTAACTCAACCACTAATTCTTTACAAATGAGCCCAGGGCTTGAACTGTCAACTGTCGAGTTGACCATGACAGTAACTAGAACCAAAGCATAGCCACAACATTTGTCCGCAAATGAGTGTGGGGAGAAGGTTCTTCCTTGGGTTGAAGATGGGTGTATGTTGCCACTGAAATCGGATGGACATCCACCAGATTGAACTCATGGTGGCCAGAAATGGTGGTCCCACAAACAGGGGTCATCCCTCTCTCAGCATCCTGTATGGCTCTGGTATGGTCAGTTCCCTCACCCCCTAGTATGGTGTGAGCTCTCCTGCCAAGCTGGACGAGGGACCGTAACCAAGAATCATTTCGGAATAAAACCCTTGTTCCTTTAAGAAAAAATCTGCGCGTGAGAAAATGTAACAAGGCTTCCCGTAGTTATGCAGTGGCTTATTTATGATAGTCATTTTTGTTTTGGGATGAAAAGTATTAGCTTTCCATGAAAAGTATTTTCCAGATTGTTGTGTGATACTTTTCCTGGGGGGTCACACAATGTCTATTCTGCAAGATGAGGATCCAAACAAAACAAGGAAACAACTGAAGTCCAACCTTGGAAACCAATCGTTTATTGGGGTTACTCACAGCAGTATGGGTGGGAGTTACAGGAGTAAGGATGACCCAAAGGTAGGTGCATCACCAAAACCCCCAGTTTGCCTGGGGTTTCCTCCACTCTGTTGGCCGGTGTCCCCCTGGACAGTTGTCTATTACTTTCTTCACCCTAGACTTATAAATCTTGTTAGTTTCAAGAGCCTCCGGAGATTTATGAGCTGTTTACATTTTTTAGTCTCATGAACCGTTTCCCCTGGATAGAATGTTTCAAACAGCTATGCAACAGCCTCCTTAGTTAGAAATGGTTGGAATTCCAAAAAGGCGCCATGCCGTGCCATGCACTGCACCACCCTTTCATTTCCAACCCACTCTTCCACAATATTCCGGGAGCCCTGGGAGAGATGGTACAGATGTCCGTCCGTGGCTGAGCACCGGACCACTGCGCTGCAGCAGCAGTCACCTGTTCTCAGGAGTTTCACCAGTGGTCATGAGTCTCTCAATCAGCAGCCCGTTGTCAGAACATCTCCACAGCCGAAACAAATAGCAGCAGCAGTCTGGTGTGGGCAAAAGCAAAATGTGTAGGGGGCAGTTTGGCTAGTGCATCACACTCACTTCAACATTGCCAGTGGCCTCCCCACTGGGGTGTATGACTTCCACAGCCACGAGTTCTTTCCTGGATTAGCATACCAGACAAGAATTCCTCCCCTGTGTGGAGGGTCTTAAGTGCAACCAGAAATCTGCTAGCGGGAGCCAAAGCACAGTACCACTATGGTACCAGCAGACACATATTTTCTGGTACATGCAGAGTCCATTGCTAAGGAGGACTGTTGGTACCAATTGCTCCCTAGCAACACCTTCTGGGACCATGAAAACAACCAGTCAGAGGAAACTCCCAGATCACTCCCCATTTTACTTCTCCATTTCCTGCAACCGGAGAATGTAGTGCCTTCAGCAATATGGCCTTGCCAACTTGTCCCATCATGCTGCCAACAGTACCAGCATTCGTCTCTAGAATTGTGGGGCTTTACAAAACTTCCTAGCCAACACGTCATAGGATTATCTCCCTCTGATATGTTCATTTAGGAACCATTCAGCTTTGGGGAGAACCTTTGTTTACCTACACAAGCTTCTTTTTAAACACTTATCACTATTTTTTGCTCTTCTTTACATGTTTTTGACAAATCTGTAAAGCGCTCAGGGTTAGCACTATGTAACAGAACCTTTTTACAGAGAACAGGCAAGAGTCCAAACAACTTGTCACCGTCCCTTCCAAGGGTAAAGTGACCTCTGAAGTTAGCAGCTAAAGGAATAATAAAGGACAGTATCAGGACTATCCGACACAATATGAAAGGTTTCCATCACTTGTATCAATTGTTCCTGCTTCCCTTGTTTTCAGGTAACTCCAACAGAATGGTCTGTTTTCCTCATTCCCTCTTGAATTCCGTGTAGTGTGTGTAAGACAGAGAGAGAGAGAGAGAGAGAGAGAGAAAGAGAGAACTATGCATGCCCATGGAAAGGGTGACTTTGAGAAACATCCTGGATTACTCTACATCCTATCTGCACTGCTCTGGGGTTTTCCAGGCTCTTCCTTCAAAGGAGAGAAGTACAGGTCTCCCTTCCAGACCTATATTTCCACCTGTTTTTTCACATGGGGTTCAAGATCTGAACTCAGGTCCTTCTGCTTTCATGAGACAGAGGCTTCATCCCTGAGCCATCTCTCCAGCCCTCCCTCTTGAATTCCTCAGCCCCTTAAAAGTTCAGTTTAGGGGACAGACCAGGTCATCCAGTCAGATGACCATCCTACTTTGTGAAGATCACGTTCCACCGTCAGGTTCATGGATACCACTGAAGGTCCGTCTCAGTCGGGCTTCAAAAAATAAGGTGGGGAGTGATTGAAGAAGACACTTGGCCCTGACTTCTAACCTCCACACACGCGCACACACACACACATATTCATGTGCACATAAACATGCACATGAACACAGATGCACAAATAATAAAATATTTTCAAAATTTTTAACTGACCTAGCAAGTGGACACTGCTTCCCTATTACGAGGTACATTATAATGTTTCGATATGCGCTCGCAGTGTAGAATGATTAATCAGGCTCCTCAACAAATCTGCCTCCACATGCTAAGTACTCTTTATAGTGAAAACACTTAAACATCTATGTGGGACAATTCTGAAACTTCTGGAGTCATCATTCTGTTCAACCGATCACCAAAGCCTACATTTTCTGTCATGAAGTGAAATTTTATTATTTGGATGGATCCTGTCTCTTTCCTGTTCCGCCCTCTTTCCTCAACTCTGAGAGTCACCATTCCACTTCCTACCCCTCCAAGTTCAGCTTGTGTGGACTGTACATTTGCACGAGGCTAAGCTGCTCTGTGGTCTCATCTCACTTCCCATGATCCCAGGTTCACCCATGTTGCCAGGGATGACAGGATATCCCTATCTTTCAAAGGCTGAGGAAATGGTGAATATACCACCACATTTTACAATCCACTTATCATCACTGTAGAGTGGACCACGATGCTCGACTGTGTGTCCTCAGGTTGGTGGATGCGCTCAAGCTGCAGGACCGGCTTGAAGGCTCCCGTGAGGATCCTGTCAGAGGGAGCAAAGAGAAAGGTAGGGCAGTGGCTGTGCTTCGTGCTGAGCATCTTGGGGTACGCGTCTGCGGTGCTTCTGGATTGAGCCATCTACCAGGAAGGGCCCAGAGGGGCAACTGTGAAAAGTTTGCCGCCCTCAAGACTGCGCCCTACGCAGCCGGGGAGCTTGTAAATTTTACTAATATTGTTAGACAAACAAAACCCTTCTTTCAAAACTGTCTGTAGGGTTAGCAAACACTTTCCATATCATTAGGAATTAAGACAAACAAACTTTTCCTAACAGTTTACAACCCAGTTCTCGTTGAGGGAAAAAGTAAGCTTTGTATAAATCTTCAATCCTTGCTCGGTTTGAATCTGTTTGTTTGGGCTTGTAGCTATAAAAGGTTTCCTGTTAGTGCAATAACCAGGGACTCTAATCCTGGCTACGGCAGTCTGGTTTCTTGTAGCCTCTGAGTCTCGGGCTTCCGCCTGCTGTTCATGCCGCTCTACCCAGAGTCCCAAGGACGCTGGCAGTCCGCTTGTCTCTGCCTTCCGGTCTGTCTCATAAACAATCTTTCCTTCTCAGAATTTTTTCTTTCATGTATCCTTCTGGGAAGTGTTCTTTCCCGTAACCGTTGCCCAATTTAAACCCCAGCAGCCCCTCTCTAAGCCGACTTGCCAAGCTTCATGCCCCATGACTCCATTCTTGCTTCATCCGCCTTGACTGTTTCTCCTTTCTGCCATGTGATTTCCCTCTTAGCCATTTCCAGATGAATCAGAGACTCCCATTAGTTGCAAGTTGTCTTTTGACAACACAGGCAGGCCATCCAGGCCAGCTTTAGGGGGTGCCCTCCTCGTCACCCATTCCATGGCAGAGGTTGAGACTATGTATGATCACGTGGCCGTCGGATGAGGGGGAGGGGGTGCCTGTCTTCAGCCCACACTCAATCACTGCCAACGATGACCAAAGGAAAGCAGATTTTGCATTTGAAGAAGTTACATTTATGAGCAAGGGTGGGATGCACTGCTTCCCTATTGAAAGGTCATCCATCAGCTTTTGGTTATATAATATGTGCAGGACCGGAGCAGCAAGAGCGCATACTGAGGCATACTTCCTCATTCTTCTTGGACACTGACAATTCCTGCACTGCTCATAATATGTATTGATTCCACCCAATGCCTGAGAGTAATTTGGAAAGGAGTGTCCGCTGGAACTAAAGGGGGACCCCCCCAAGTAGGTGAAACCCCTCCATACAGAGGTCCTTAGGTTTTCCTCCCAGAGTCTGGCAAGAAAAGTAAAGATGGCGCCTGCTTTTTATCTAATGCCATTTCCAGATTTTTTTTCCCCCTGAGATTAGTTTGTCTTCATAGATGTGGGGGTCGTGTTTACTCCATAAGAAAGTTTCAGAAGATTACTGTGTATGTGGAATAGAAGTGCTTGAGAGAACTAACACTTGAAGAATCTGAAATTACGAATGTGGCCTTACTTTGTGCCAGGTATTGGTCTGGACTTGTGTTATCCAACGCCATCTTGTTCTTAAAAGTAGAGACAGTTATTCCAGTGACTACTTGGGTAAGCATGTGGTATTTACAAGAAATACACTAGTGGACTTTAGTAGTATCTCTATTACAGGCGTCACACTGAACCAAGTGAGGTCATAGGACAGAGTTGACCAATGGAGGAACGGAATGTTATTTTCCTTCTGCGTTTTTAAGAATGCAGTTCAATGTATGGACATAATAAATGAGCACTTGTGAATGATGTTGAAAGTTCTGTAATTGAAAGTAAAGGAATCCTTGGACATCAAATCAATTTGTTCTGATTATTTGCAAAGAATAAGTAAATAAGCACATACTTGAGTAACAATGGATGAACACTGGGATCTTCTGAGGAAAATCTGTTATTGAGTTGAAGCTCGCTTTGCCCTCAGAGGCCCTTTTGCGTGACAAAGGCAGCATGACAAGTTTGAGGAGGAGCGAGGAAATCGGGATTCTGTACAGAACGCGCCTAGATTCCTACCACATTTGGAATTTCTAGGAAGCTCAGGTGGCATGGGGACTCAAAGTTCCTCGATGGAAATATTTAGCAAAGGCAAATATCAGAACGTTACGGAGAACGGTCTTATCTTTTTCCTTCAAAGGAATCAGAGATATTATTGGTACCTTTCTTTCCTACCTTCCTCCATGCTTGTTGGCCTCCTATAATGGAAAACTCTGGAAGATACCGTAGTTTGTAACCCATATATTAGAGACCATTCTCTCCATTCTTCCCAGGTACTCCTCTTTGGTGGTCTATAAATAACCAAGGGAGGACTTTATCCTGAATCTTCTCCAAATTAGAGCCATGTAAGAGAGACCTTTTTGGCTTGACACCTGGGGAAACAGATAATTCCAAACACCAAAAGAACCCATAGTGGTGACAAATTGAATCAGCTCATCCCTTGCTAAAGCTCAGCATTAAAAGTTAAATTTCAACTATAGAAGCAGAAAAGCAAAGAAGGGAGGTATTTCACTATGGAGTTGTGTGTGGCAGAGTTTATGTTTTACTTTTGCTTACTGCTTTTTTTACTTTTTGCTTCTCTGCACATAGAAGAATGCAAAGAATAAGACAAAACTCACTGTACTCTTGAAGGTTCCATTATTTTAGATCACAGATCAAAAATCTATTTCACAGCCTTAATTTCACATCCCTGCTTCTGTAATGAATATAGATTCAGAGGAATACAGAAAATGTATTCCTGTTAACTATTATAGGGTACAGTCCAATCATAATGGCGGGAGATTTATTAGCAGAAGCCAAAGAAACCAACCACACCCTATCCATGGCTAGAACAGAAAGGTAAGGACTAATGCTGATAGCTAGTTTGCATGTCAGTCAGCCCAGGGAAGAGTTCCACTCATTCTGGATTGGACCTTCCTGCATCAATTATGCAATTAAGACCACCTCCTACAGGCTTGCCAGAGGCCTGCCTTCCTCACCGATGTGCCCAGAAACTCAGTTCTCAAGTAGCAAGTTGACAGCTGAAACCAACTGCCACACTCACTTTAGATAACATATTGAAAGGGTATATATACCCTAGCCATGCGGGGTCACTCTCCTAAAGTCTGTATGTATCCAGATTCTTCTGTTCAGAGTCGAAGATTGAAACCAGAACATGAGGTAGAGGATTAAGGTAGAGTTAATTAGAGGAGAGAAAGAACGGAACTCATGGACTCCAGATGTGGAATGCCAAGAGGCAGAGGTGCCAAAGATGGCTGCCATGATCAGATATATTTATACAGTTAGTCAAGCCCAGAAAAAAATGGGTTAGCTCATATTGGCCAACCCAGTTGATTTTGTGCCCACCTCGTGGTCAAGCTTTTTTTTTTTCATGGATTTAGCTTATCTGCTATGGAGAATTCATCTTAACATCATAACAAAGGGTTATGGGAAGTTGACCACCTTATCTCTGTGGAGGATTAGAATCAGTTTTTCCCTATCAACAGGGGGTATCCCTCCAAGGTAATTTCAGCCAAGGGGGAATGGCTTTCCAAGACCTTCAGAGATCATCCCAGCATGGCTATTTTAAGTCTATCTTACTAGGGCTTGGAGAGATGGCTCAGGGGCTCAGCCTTTGCCTTGAAAGCAGAAGAACCTGAGTTTGGATCCTTGGATACCTCATAGAAATGCTGGATGGAAATGGTGGTAGCCTACCCTTCTGACCCTGGAAGGCAGAGTCTGTGAAATCCTAGAGCAAAGCATTAAGGAGGTAGAAGCAATCCAGATGGTTCCCAAAGTCCCACATATTTGGGCTTCCACAGGCACACATACACACATTAGAAGAGGACACTCTTCTACACACATACACACATACACACCAGTACCTACACAAAACACATAAAATAAAAATTCATACCCAATTTTCATATTGTGTTATTGGCTCAGGCTACAGAAAAGAAACAAACCTCCTACGAATAACCACTGTGCACTGGTGAGCCTGGGCTTAAATGTGAACACGCTGCATTTGTCCCTCCAGACACAGCTTGGTTTCCCCTTTCTTTTGTTTTCTTTGTCTTCCGTGCTATCCCATGAGCTCCACTCTCTGGAGCTTGTTCCATTTAATCTCTTCTTGTTTTCCTTGCTCAGTGCTATCTTCATTTGCTTGTCACCGGCCCCACAAAGGAAGGATTCCAATCTCCTGGCCCATATGTATCTTCTGGTACCTGTTGGCTGCATCTCAAGTCACCTTCCTGCCTTTTCTTTCTAGTCTCTAGAACAGCATCTAAGCTTTCTGGCCTTGTGGTTTATTCACAGTACTTCTCAGATTAGCATTAGTCTCATTGCTGCCTTGGGATTTGGGGGAAGGGGTGGCATATTTCCACTAAAAACTAGTTATACCAGTTTTCTTGACTTGAAATGTCCTGTCTATTCTAATTTGGTCAGCTAAAGAGTTTTCAAGGCTGCAGCGGCTTCTAGGGAAAGGTGTAGGAAGCTGTCTGCCTCCTAAATAACCACGGAGGTCCTTCCCTCTAATCCTAACTTTGCTAAGTCTCTTCCTTGTTCAACTTGCTTCTGTGCCG
>JALPQD010000382.1:0-47379 GCA_023101885.1 Typhlomys cinereus | reverse complement strand
TGCCAAGCCTACAAAATCACAAGTTTATATACAGGGAAGAAAGCATCTTTCTTTCCTTCGTTACAGACCTCAAAAGCTGCCCAGCACAGCAGTCATAGAACCGGCTCATTTTCCTCCAAAACTAAACAAATGTTTCGTATATTTAAGTTTTATAATATGCTCAGACCAAGCATGGTCATTATTTCATTTAACACTTACATGCATTCAGTGATAGTTGTACCCTATGATGATTTAGTAAACCAACCAGATTTAAAAAACGTCAAGCCCTGGTATATATTTCTTCTTATTCAGTTAAATAGAACTTCTTGGAGGAACATAACCTCTCATGGTCTAACCTGGAGCAGATGAGTCAGTTTCAGTATCAGTATTTCACAAATGTTAAATCAAATGCACACTCTTTATACTCACATAGTGCTATAGGAAATTGATCTTTCTCTCTCTCATACATTCAATAGCTAGCCAGCCAGCTGTCTATCTATGTAGCTATTTCTCTCTCTTTTCCTCAAGCTATCAAAGGTGTAAGATCTGGATGGTGTTGATATAGAACTTGATCCCTTAAAATGGTGAATCTGGAGATCTGTTATGGCTCATGGTATATTATCTGTAATGGATTTGATAACACATGCATGGGATTTTTAAATCTGTATTCATGGCATATATCTTTCTACAAAGTTCATGTCTTATAGTATCCTTGTCGGTCTTCAATATTAAAGTACAGCTGGTTCATAAAGCAGGGTATAGTGTGTGTGAATTGCATAGGATCAGATATCAGAAGTATTCCCAATACCCTTCACATATCTTTTTTTTTATTTATTCAATTGTGTGTGTGTGTGTGTGTGTGTGTGTGTGTGTGTGTGTGTGTGTGTGTAGAACCACGGATTAATTCAGGAACCACCATGGACGCCTCCACCTCCTCCTTGTTTACTCTGCCCCGGGATTCACAGGCTCCGCCCTACCAGGACCAGAAACGCAGGCCGCCCCCGCTTCCGCCTGGTGTCTATACGTGGGGTCTAGGATCTGAACTTAGGACCTTCCACCTGCAAGGCAGAAGCTTAACCCCTGAGCCACCTCTCCATCCCCCCCCCTTCACATATCTTTTAATGAAGGTAAAGGACATACTAGTGCAAAAAAATGCATGACAGAGCTCTGATTCCCAAGGGGCCTTTCTGAGCCATACAGAATCTCTCTCTTGCTTACATGTTGACCTACTAAATTGTTTGCAAAGAAAATGTCAGTGAAGACTTTTTGACATTAGGAGAGTATAGGCCAAAGGTTTCCCTCAAGATCTGTGTTTGGGGCTGGAGAGGTGGCTCAGGGGTTAAGCCTCTGCCTTGCAGATGGAAGGTCCTGAGTTGGGATCCTAGACCCCACGTATAGACGCTGGGCAGAGCGTGGGCGGCCTGCGTTTCTGGCCCTGGTAGAGGGGAGCCTATGAATTTCCGGGCAGAGTAAAGAAGGAGGAGGCGGAGGTGATCCATGGTGGTTCCTGAATTTGCACGTGGTTCTACACACACACGTACATACACACACGTGCACACACTCACACATGCACAATTGAATAAAAAAAATTAAAATTAAAAAAAAAGATCTTCTGTTTCACATCTCATAGAGCCAGGACAGGCTGTGGAACCACTTAAACAGGTATAATCTATACATTCTTACATAATATAGACAAGTCATCCCAGGACACTATCAGGGAGGCCTATACATTTACAAACCACAGGACTGGGGAGATGGTTCAGGGGTTAAAGCCTTTACCTCACAAACATAGTCCAAGTTCACATAGTCAGATCCCACATAAAGATACAGGCTGAATATGGTGGCTACCTATAATTCCCACCCTGGGAGGCGAACTTGGGAAACCTCAAAGCAAAGCAATAGGAAGTAGAGGAATGCAGGATGATTCCTAGCATCCCCTTGAGCCTCCACAGGCACATACATTCAAGTGCCTTCTTGTATACATGTCTACAAACATACACACATACATGCACACATACACCCACACATAAACACACATGCACACAGAAAAAGGAAATCAGGTTACAATGTACTACGTAGCTCATCTTCCACATGAAGAGGTCAATAGCTAGGTGGGTTCTCCATCTGTGGAATAGAACTCAGTTACAGACTAGTTTGAAAACAAAAGCAAAGAGAGTTTATTATAAAACTCATGCCCATATTCGTGCCTTTCTTTTTTATGTGGTGCTCAAAGCAATGTAACTCATGATTCATGGTATTTCCGAGGAAAAGTGAAGATCTAAGTGTGTATACACGGTCTGAATTGTGTACAAAATGCACCCATACAGGACTTGTAGCTCCCTTCTGGGCAGAGATCACTCTGTGGTTGCATCTGATCAGGAGGTATTAGGAGGTTTAGGGTCATTCTCAGTCAGATCCCACCCATCTTTGTTCAGAACTGCTTTCTTCCGGACTGCCCATAGCTTCCTGTTTTTCTGTTCAATTATCCTAAGTTCAGCAGCCTGACTTTTTGCCCAACCCTGTGTCAGAGATAAACACAGAGCTGTTGCATCCCAACTGAAAGATAACACTTCCTTATAGCATCTGCCTACCTGGCCCTTGGCCAGACGTTGTTAATTGTGAATCACCTCTTATCATTAATTTTCCTATACAGCTTGCAAATTCATAAAACAACAGAAGCAAAAACACAAGTCCCAAATATTTGTATCATGCAGTGCTCAAGACATATTGCTTGAGATCACTGTAGCCTAAGTTTTTCTTGTTTCTTCACAAAAAAACTTTTGAGGGTTGGAGAGGTAACTCATGGGTTAAGCTATATTCCTCATAGGCAAAAGGATCAAGTTCTGATCCCGGATCTCATATAAAAAATTTTCAGGGTAGAAATGGCAGTGGTCTGTACTTTCAGTCCTGGAAGGCAGAGCCTGGAAGACCCCAAAGCAAAACAATAGGGAGGGAGACCAATCCAGGATGAGTTTTGAAGTCTGAAGTCCACACTTGGACTTCCACAAGCATATATACTCTCTTTTACAACCACATGCACCTACACATGCCCACACACGTGTACATTCCCACACCAACATGTGCAAAATTCAAACTGTTATTCTCTTATTTATTTATTTGTATTTTTTAATATTTTATGTCGTGTGTGTGTGTGTGTGTGTGTGTGTGTGTGTGTGTATCAGAAGACACTGTATGTTCCCGTGGAGGGAATCATCCTGAATTGCTTCTACCTCCTTCTTGCTTCCCTCTGGGATTTCCCAGGCTCCGCACACCAGGGTCAGACCATTTAGGTCTGGCTTTTTTATGTGGGACCTGGGATCTGGAACTCAGGACCTTCTGCTTGTAAGACAGTCTGAACCCCTGAGCCATCTTTCCAGCCTTATTCTCTTATTTAAAGACACATTTCAATCCATTATTTTAGAAAAAAATGAGTTCACAACTGTGCACATCTCGTTTTCCTGTTTCTTCCAAAGAAATCTGATTTGTGAAACCCATGATGGGACTAATATATATGAATTACTTGTTACTAAATCCAGTTCTTCCTACGGCCTGTTATTTCCCTTCTAAGGAACATCTCACCATATAGCTAAGCAATGATTCATGAATTATAAATTTCTGTAGAAATGGGTAAGTTAATCTAAGTTGATAATAATATATCAGGCAGTTATTACATTATAAGCCAGACAAAAATCTTTACAAAACATATCAGTTATAATTACAACTGCATTTTCTTAGCTTCCCAGTAAAATCAATGTTTGCCAATGTACTAAATGTCACTATGGCTCCAAGTATAAATTAAGTCTGAATGGGCTGTATATATGAGTATTTATGTCATACTATGAAGGCGTACTGCATAAATTCTCAGTGTGTTTATTTTTATTTATGTCTATTTCTCCTCCTGGCAAATTCCATTCATGTCTGTATACATTAGTATATTTGTTTTCATGCAGGCCTTGGCAATTAGAAAGCATCAGTGAAAATTGATTCCCATTTATAAATTCTAAAAGAGTGAGACTCTGTAAATTGATTTCTTGTGTTTCTGCTATCATGACCCAGGACCTCTGTCTTGTGCTGTTTCTGTGTCTGTCATACTCATATAATCTTTCTTGTGTGGACTTCAGACAAGCTGCGTGGTACTTACCTTTAACTACATAGACTGAGTAACTACTACTGTGCCAGGTAGCTAAGCTCAAAACCTTTCTGGAAACTAGTACTGCTTACTCTTGTAATACGTTTTTTAAAAATTCTCTTACATTTTTGATCAACTTGAAATATTTACGGTTTTCCTCAGTTTCTTTTCTTAAATGATAGAAATCGTGCCAATCTTTTGTTTTAATAAAACTATAAATAAATAAGAATGATATTATGTCTTCACGTCAACTTTGCTTTTATTATTACCACTTGTTTACCCAGACCTCCTACCTTACTTGATTAAGTCTTCACGTTTAGAAAGATTCGAATACTTCTCTACTTTCCTACAAAAACTCTTTCATTATTCAGTACAGCTTGGGTTTTAAAATGCTTGCTTTTAAATAGACGGCATGTGTGCAAACATCCACACTCTCCTCATTCTTACATTGCACAAGCCTGAAAAAGCAGCCCCATGAAGACACTGCCAAGTTCTGCTGCCCGTTAAAGATGCAGTCTGGTCCCTTCTATCACAACTGAAGTGACCTCTGTGTGTCTTGGTGGAGAAATCTGGGAAAACATTTTCTTTTTTTTTTTAATTACATTTTTTTTTTGCCTAGTTATACAAGCTCAATAGGTACCCCCTTTCTTCTCTCTCCCCCTTCCTTTCTCCCTGCTATCCCCCATTCTCGTCCCCCCCTCCCACTCCTCCCACCTCCCTCTCACCCCTTTTTCTTTCCTCTCCTGTCTTGGTGCTTCCTGGTTTCTCCCTCCCATCTTCCAGAGCATTTGTTTATGTGGACACTGGACTTCACTCTGAGTCATCTACACTAGGGCCCCTTCTTGGGCTGCCTGCTAGCACGGGAACTCTATTATGACTGTTTAACCCCTTGCCTCCAAGCATCCTACTGCCTGAAGCCTTCTCCCTTGTGATCCGTGCTAGACTTTGGGAAGCTGCTGACACGTCGGCCATTGTGAGGTCAGGCAAGGTCCGATATTGTGGCTACATCCTGGCTGCTGCGTCCTGATTTTTGCGGAGTATCTTGCATATCATTGCCCCCCCCCATATTTAAGCTCTTACAAACTTGCCATCCCCTCTTCTGTGAGGTTTCTGAGCTTTAGGATAGGGAGAGATTTGGTCTGGTTCTAGGTGAATATTGTAGGGGTTTTGATGTTCTGAATTATGGTTTGTTGTCATTTTCAGGGAAAATATTTTCTCATGCAGTTGTTTAAACGGGGATCCTCCTGGGTATCATACTCAGTACAGACTCTCTCCTATGAAGTAAATTTGCATTTCTGCAAGTTAAAGCATTTAATGGATGGGGTGTTATCTCTGGGCAACTTTATCCCAATGTAGAGCATAAGTTTTCCTTCAATGGTGGCAATCATTTTAGTGGTTGTAGCCACCTTCTCAGCATCTACCTTGTCTTTAACTTTAAATTGGTCATGCTTTCCTCATCAAAGTACATTTTTCATGTCTTTCTGCTCTACTTGTTTCTCTCTCTCCTTCTCTCTCTCTCTCGGTACATCTGAGAGCATTAAGTCATATCATGGCCTCGGTGTTGTGCCAATCTTGAAATTTCCTTCATTAAATATATTAATTATTTTTAATTATTTAATTTAATGCAGTCTCATTTGAGTACTGAGAACTCAGAAGGAATACAGCTAGGAATTTCATCAGAAGGAAGCATGAGGGGTCCTAGCTTCATTCACAATAGAGTTCTTCTTCCCCTATGACATCTTGTGAGCAGGGTCTCTGCTGTACATTTCTCTCAGCATTCTGGTCTTCCAAACTTCATCAGAATGGCCCACTAAGATCTATGTATAGTATTTTACCACAGAAAGCACGGCAGCGGAACACGAGACCCATTGGGTCCACACAGTCGGAAAACAGTGAGAAACGAACGCTTCTGCTCACCCATTCATTTTTGTCTAACCTAGAACCCTAAACCAAGAAATGGCACCACTCACTCCAAGATTGGGTCTTCTCTCCTAAATCTCTTACCTGAAAATACCCCCTCAGACATGCCCAGAGGTATTCTAAGGCAATTCTGCATTCCATCAAGCTGAAATCAAGATTAACCATTATAGTACTCTCTGTAGTTTTTCCCGTTATCATGCATTTTTCATTGATCATCTGGATACTTTTCCAACATTAATCGTGTCGTGGTTTTTGTAGATAATTTCATTTGTATTTTCTTGTAGGTGGATGGCATTCGTGGTGGCAGGGTAAGGAGGTCTGAAATTTTTCCTCACTTTAAATGATAAATCCCTGCAATAAGCCATTGAAGTCTTTGTCCCCTATGAAACCATCCGATGGTTTCAGTCATCAAGGTGACAATTGCAGAGCTAATTCTTTCCGGCATACGCCTGAGGAATTACCTAGTTAAGGCAAGCCTGTAGGATATTGTGTTAATTTCCCTGGGGCAGGACCATTCCCCGGGCAGGTAGGTAGATGAATATGCACCACTCGGACCCAGACTGGGTCTTCTCTATTAAGTCTATTCCCTGAAAATGTCCCCTCAGACATGCTCAGAGGTATTTTAAGGCAATTCTACATTCCATGGAGCTGAGAATCAAGATTAACCACCTGTCATAGTTAGGCCCAGGTGTCAATTTGACAGTTGAGGGTTTGAGCTCTGGGCACATTTGTAGAGAATTACTGGTTGAGTTAAGCCCAGAGTGAACCTGCAGGAGATTGTCTAGCTGATGGGGAAGACCCAGCCATGGTAGGAGGTACTAGGCTCTGGAATAAAATACAGAGAACTGGTTGAGAAAGTTGGCATCCTTGTGTTCACTTAGCCAGACATGCTGGTCTGGCAAGTAAGGATTGTCCATCTCTCAGGTATTATGTAGAGATGGTGTGGCCAGTTTCCTCAGCCCTGGTGTTGGTACATGCTCTCCCATCAAAATGGACTATGAACTGTAACTGGACTATTGTGAGAAAATAAACCCCTTGTTCCCTTAAGCCATTTGATGGTGATTTATCAGCAACCATGCAGATGAACTGAACACCATCATACTACTGTCTATAGTTTTTGCATTATGTTTGAAAGAAAACATGGAGCACTGGTTTTTGTTCCCTTTGCTCTTGACTTTGGATACTGTAACAGTTACTCTTAACTATTGCTGTGAGAAAGCACCCAAAATCAAATAACTTAAGGAAGAAAGGGAGATTTATTCAATTTACAGTTCCAGAGGGAAGTTACAGTCTTTCATGGTGGGGACAACATAGGTGGCTGGCCAAAGATGGAGACAGGCTAAGTCACTCCTATTCATGATGGCTGAAGGGTGGAGGATTCCTGGAGTCTCTTCTCCTCTAGTCTCCTGTTCCAAGGTTCCTTTTATCTGGTCTGCCACTGGAAGTTTCAATGGGATCTAGGGCTGGTCTTTGTATTGTATATGTATTGTTCCAGATAATCTCTTCAGATAATCTTCTCAGTTGGTCTTAGTTAATGCTAGGTGTGTTAAATTGACATGCAAGATTAACTATTACAGTATGTAGGGAGAATTACCCCTCCTGGTAATTTCCTGTCAGAACTGTCAACCATATGCCATTTTGGAGCCCAACCTAGAAAATGACAATTCCCTAGGTAGATCAGATCTCCTAAATCCCAGGAGAGTCTACTTCTCCCCCTCCATTGCTTACATCTGAGGTGATAGAAGGTCTCTCTCTCTTCCCATTCTCTCCTCTCTCCACATGCCAACCTGTCATGGCAGATCTCTCCCTGCCCTCTCTGACCTCAAGCTGTCTCTTCTATTCTACTTCTCTCCCACTGTAAGGCCAAGCCATGTTTCTCCTGTCACCTCAACTCACATTTCTTCATTTTCTCCCTTGTGTTCAGTTTCCTTCTATTCATGGCCCTCCGCAAGGTGCCCACAGAAGGTCAGTTTCCCACTGACTTAACAATGAACTGTAACCAGAAATCATACACTTCCTTTTTTTCTTTGGATTTTTTTTTACTTTATTTAGAGTGTGTGTGTGTGTGTGTGTGTGTGTGTGTGTGTGTGTGTGTGTGTCACAAGGCACTGGGTATCTCTGTGAAAGCCCAAGGGTGACTTCAGTAATCATTCTGGATTGCTTCTACCTCTTTTTTGCTTCGTTCTGGGACTTCCTCGGCTCTGCCCACCAGGGCCTGAAATGCAAGCCACCACCATTTCCATCTGGTGGTTTTCACATAGAACCTGGGATCTGAACTCAGGACTTTGGTTGAGAGGCAGAGTCTTAACCCCTGAGCCATCTCTCCAGCCTCCTCCTTTTTTTAAACTCTCACTCTGTAGCTCTGGCTTGCCTGTTCCTTACCACATACATCAGGCTGGACACATACTTGCAGAGCCCATCTTCCCTCAGCCTCCCCAATACTGGGATCACAGCATAAACCACCAAGCCCACATGGACTCTCTTTGATCATAACATCAGTCATCATGTGAGAAAATAAAACATGACACCATCATTTGACAAGTCTAAACTTGTGTGCATGCCGAGGCCTCAGCAGCTTCAATTTCACTAGTCATTTAATAAGCATAGATGAAGTGGTGGGATTCTTTTTCTCATGGCGTTTTGTATAATCCCACATTTACTCAGTTTATTAGACTGTGAATTGAGACTCTTTCCCTTTATCCTTACTTCTATAAGACCTGCTGCTACCTGCGGGACCTCAGTGAGACCAAGCATTTGTTTTTTCTTAGGTACATCTGATACAAGGCTATGTCTTTAATATTCGTGGTTAAAATACATTTCAATAGAACCATGTACTCATCAAAATAAGTGCTGATAAAATTCCTCTACAGAATTGTGCTCCATTTTTTTTACACACTAATCACTCAGAAAATCACAGCCTGAAGCTATTTCTTGGTTCCTCACATTTTGACCTCCTAGGCTCTGTTTTTAGCATCTTAGGTATTCTGTGCTCCACATCTCTAAAACTTTTTTTTTTTTTAATGAAAGACTTAACGGCAGCCAATTTTCTTGGCTTATCTCCTTTCAGTTTGGATTTCTTTTATTGTGATCCGTTTTTAATTCATCCCAAACCTCAAACATGCCAACTCCAAATCCCACAGGCAATCCCTTTTCTTTCAACAGTTTAAGAATGCTGTTTAAGAATTGTTACCTTGGGGTAGCCAAAAACATCTCACACTAATGGTTCTCCAATACATCTCCTTATTTCCTTTCACCCCTCACTTTTTTTTTTCATTTTTTTCTTTCTACGAAACAAATTCATAGATACTATTAAAAGAAACCTTAAAATCTTGTAAATTATGCCATTCCACACATACTGTAGGATCAGATATTAAAAGAACCCTCAAGACCTCTCAGGTTGTATTCAAGCAAGTTACAGTTTGGAGGAGAAATATAGTCCAGTGTCTTGGTTTGAATTTGACTTGCTCCCCCCAGGGCATGTGTTTGAATCCCTGGCTGATGTTAATGTTTGTGAAGGTCGTAGCTCCTTTTGGAGATGGAGCCTTGCTGGAAGAAGGCACACTGTGTGTGGGCGGGGCTTGAGTTTTGGCAGTCCAGCCTGGCTTGGCAGTTTGCTCTTGCTCTCTCTGCCTCCTAGATGAAGGTGGTAACCTGAACTGCCTTACTGCTTCTGCTTCTACATATGCCTTCTGCTGCGATATTCCTTCCGTAGTGACTTGTGCCTGTCTAGAACCAGAAGCCGAATAAATCTTTCTCCCGTTAGTTGTGACTGAACGCCATCTCACAGCAACGACTATGACAGCATCAGTGACCAGACTGTCAGAGTAGCTCCCCAGTCCTTCCTTAGTTACACAAGTTGCTCTTCACTTTTGAATTTTTACATGATAAGGCATGTGCGGTTAATATCAGTTTCAGATGATCCTGAGCAATATATAAAGCAAAATCTTTATACCCCATTAGCTGTGTAGGTAAGTCAAGCTATGTAACTAGACACACTAAGATTGTCTTGGTCAAGTCAGTAAGAAACTCCATTCTCTGAAACTGGTCATTGAGCTGTCAAGTATATGTGTACTCCCTCTGTGATGCCTGCATTTCTGTTTGAAAGAAAGAAAGAGAGAGAGAGAGAGAGAGAGAGAGAGAGAGAGAGTGACGCATGCTTACATGAAGAGAGCAGAGAGGCAACTATCCTTCTTCGACACTCCCCACCTTATTTCTCCAAGGTCTCTCCCTAGAGAGACTAGACTAGAAGCCAGCGTTCTCCTCAGTCTGGGATTACAGGCACACACAGGATAACTAGCTTGTTAGGGATCTTGTTAGTACTGGAATCTGAACTCTAGTCCTCTTCCTTGTGCAGCAATGACCCATAACCACCAAGCTACTCTTCTAGCCTCAAGATGCAAATTTTCATCACTAATTTCCACTTGTTTTCTAATATGTGCATTTAGAACTATAACTGTTTCTCATGATTACGCTAGATATGGTATAGAATATAGCATACATTCCTTATCACACAGAAATACCTTCTTATTCTCCATCTTAATTATGTGTTTGATCATTTCTCATTTAAAATTGCATTTCATAATTTCTAAACATTTGTGACTTTTCTCTATTTTCTGTTATTGAATTCTAGTTTAATTCTGCTATGAGAAGAAATAGCTCCATGTACCAGGTATAAAATTATATGCAACAACATCATATTTTAGCATAAATTCAGGCTTAAAAGCTGCAAGAACACTTGCTTACATATAAAATATGTATATACTTTGATGTATATATCTATATATTATATGCAGGTAAGATTTTGTTGATCATGGTCTTTTAAATATATTTAAAAACTATGCATTTAGTACCATTTATGTTGTGCTGTTTATGTATTCTGCCTTCTGTGCTGTGTCCAGTTCCTCTGTGATATCGAGTGGCTTGATTGATGACCTGACCATCTCTTACGCTTCTGCTTTGTATTACAATTTAGATGAATTTATGTCAAAACATTACAAAATATTTACCATTTTAATATTTTTTCATTTCATTTTACCTTATCTGAGTATCACTATATACGACTTCTTATTTTTAATTATAGTATGCTTTCTCCCATCTTCTTTCCTTCCTGCTATTGGCAATGTGTCATTTTTTTCCTTTGTATTTTTTCATGATCAACATAGCTAAAATTTATCAATTTCATTAACCTTTTGTACTTTTTTATTGAAATGAAAGCACTTATTTAATTTTCTTAGAATGAATTGATTTTTTCCTCAGACGCATTGAGTTGGAAGATGTGTCTCTTAGATATTTATATCTAATTCTAAGCAGCATGTGGTGGCATATGACTATAATTCCAGCCCTTGGCAGGCAGAGAAAGGAGGATTTGAAGCTAAAGGTTAGCCTAGGCTATATAGCATAACCTTATAAAAATATTTATAGTCAAACCACATTAACAGGAATTGAAAAGTATTATTTCCAAATAAATTGTACCACCTAAATTCCAAGTAATCTGAATCTGACACATTGCAATAAATTTCTCTGATTGTTTTTCTTTTGTTTGACACTTATCCCAGCAGGTCCAAATGTTTGCAGCACACACTCCAGAGGTGACACCAGTCAGAACTGTGTGTCATTGTGTTAGCCTCAGTGTGTTGCTATGTTTAGCTCTAGAATCATAGCGAATGCTAGAACCAGCTAAAGTAAGAGTTCTATAATACTAAACGCCTATGTTTTCCTCTCCAAGCATGGCTGAGATGACATTTGATCTTGTGATTAAGCAGGAATAACGTGCATAGGTGAATTGTTCCATTGATCCTTCCTTATGTTTATCTTTTGTTTCATTTGTTCTTGTTTCATATAATAGGGGCTGAGATCATAGATTTGAGAACTTTTATTTTCCTTAGATTAGCAAATAAAAACACACATTACCCTCTAAAACTATTTTGAATGCACTTCACAAATCTTGGTAAGGTATATTTTATTTTTATCACTGGAAAGATTTTAGTTTTCCTTTAAGTGTGTTTTTTTTGTAATGTGATTAATTAGAAGCATGCTATTTAATTTCCAATTACTTAAAGATTTTTCCAAGCTATAACCAAAATCTCTTTCCATCAAAGTATATTTTTAATATTCTAATATATTAACTTTAGTGAGATGTGTTCTATTGTTCAATCTAGTTCTATCACAATATATTTTAGATTGCATTCACAAAACAATTTTGCTATTTTATTTTTAGTTTTAAACCTAGAGTACTTATTAAAGACAAAGTAGCTCATCTATATCGGTATGCTGTTCAAATCTCCAATACCCACACTAATTGTAACAGTTACTCTTGGTTATTGCTGTGAAAGAGCACCCAAAGCCAATTAATTTAAGGGAGATTTATTCCGCTTACAGTTCCAGAGGGGAGATACAGTCTTTCATGGCGGAGGTGGCATGGCTGGTTGGCCGAAGCTGGAGACAGGCTATGTCATACCTATCCGAAAGGCTGAGAGCTACCAGACTGCAGCCCCAAAAGGCAGACTTCTCCTGGAGGTAGAGTAGGACTAATCCACCTACAGGCCACCTCTTGTGACCACCTTCCTCCAGCAAAACTCCACCTCAAAGGTTCCATGACCTTCCCAAACTCATGAGACTGTAGGAGACATGTTTCAAACCAGGACATTAACCCTTCTCTTTACTGGTTCTATTAATTAGTAAGAAATAAATTCCGAACACTTCCAAGTACACATCTATTTATTGTTTCTGTCATGAACATACAAGCCATGTTGTGAGGCCTATATAAATTAACTTTTTATGTCTTTAAATGAACTAACCTTGGTGTAAATAATTCTGGTCCTGAAATCTGAATTTGTGTAATGATAGCAGAGCCAGTTCAGTTCTTCTGCATTTAACATTTACCCAATGTGCCTATTACTCCCTCTTCTTTTAGTTTTCCTCTTTGAGTCTTTAAATTCAAAGTGGGCTTTTTTCCTTTTTCCTCTTTTTTTTTGGGGGGGGGTTGCTTTTCACGGAACATTTTGATGTCAAGCTCTCCTAGCATTCAACTAGGAATCAGTCTTATAATCAGAGTCCTTTAATTATTTAGACTTAGCATGATTATTGAAATGGTTGAATAGAGCTGCCATGTCATATGTGTATTTTTTTTAATTTCCAATTTGCTCACAAGTTTCTTTTACCTTTATTCCTTCTGAATAATTACCTATTTTTAGCATTTCTTTGTATGTATGTCAAGGAAATGTTGGCTTCACTGCTCTGTTTATTTACGTATTTGTTTTATGTATTTTGTCTAGGATTGATATTACCTATCTTTGGCAGTTACTGTATGATGAATTCTTTCTGACATTTTTATTCTAGAAATATTTTTTCATTTTGGGTAGTTGTTGGTGTTTGTTGACTAGATTCATCTCTTTTCTGTATTCATGTAGTGTGTGTGTGTGTGTGTGTGTGTGTGTGTGTGTGTGTGCTTGTGTGTGTGTGTGTCAGAGGGTACTGTGCGTGCCTGGAGAGACCCAAGGGTAACTTTAGGAATCAGCCTGGTTTGCTTCTGCTTCCTTTGTGCCGTGCTCTGGAGTTTGCCAGGTTTCACCTTCTAGGGCCAGAAGGACCTGGCATTATTGCGTGGGATCTGGGATCTGAACTCAGGTCCTTCTGCTTGGGAGCCAGAGGCTTATTCCCTGAGCCATCTCTCCAGCCTTTTTTCTGTATTCTAAAGAAGTTGTTTCAGAGGCTATTTTTTAATAGTTTCTGTAAACTCTTTTAATTAAAATATTTTTTGGATGTGTGTGTGTGTGTGTGTGTGTGTGTGTGTGTGTGTGTGTGTTTGTCTGTGTCTGTGTCTGTGTCTGAATCTGCGTGTCTGGGTGTGTCTGTCTATGTGAATCAGAGGGCACTGTGCATGCCTGTGGAGGCCCATGGGTGACCTTTTTATACAGTGATATAAAGCTGGGGAGATGGCTAAGCGAGTAAAGTACAAACAGGAGGGCTTGAGTTCAATCCCTAAAACCCACACTAAAAACAAAAATCTAGGTGCGTTGGTGTGAGTCTGTCATCAGTGCAGAAGATGTAGGGACAGGCAATCTGGGGAGAGACTGTGTCTCACAGACCAAGGACAAGGACAAGGACAAGGAGCTCTAAGACTCTGGCTTCCACATATATGTGCACGTACACACACATGCGCACACGCATACCACACACACACACGCGCACACACATACGTACACAGGCATGCACACACAGAAGAGTGCAGGACACAATCTGTTACATCTGATCCGGCTCCTGCAGGGAGCTTCTGTTTTGAGATTGATGGGTCTGCGGATATTTACAAAAAAATACAAAGTGCAAAGCTGAGGTATTCAATCATCTGTAAGTCATATTCACAGCAACAACAACAAAAAAAAGAATCATAGTAAACGGAGCCTAGTCATATCGATGGTACAATCTCACAAACTTTAAGTATAGCAAAGATGATAAGAATTAGAAGCTATTAACTCAGACATGTCCAGACCCAAAGGTTCTCTTTTGATTGCCATCACCAGGAGAACAGGTTATTAAACCACTGCCTGTATTGAACTGAAGTGTCTGATTTTGGCAGACTGACTAAATCCAAGCCTTTCACTGGAGGGTTAGAAGTATATTTGAGCCAATATTCAATTATAATCATAGTCTGTAGACCTGAAATTGACTGTAGGGGGTCATACCATCATTTGCTTACTCTGCAAGAAACTTACCTAAATATATGTGAAGAGAAAGAGTTTTTTTCTCACTATGTTATGAATACATAATAAAGACTGATTGGGAATGTTTGGAACAAGCTCCAAGATGAGAACTATGTTCAGTTCATTAGTTATTGATTTGCAGGATAGAACACTGACATCAGTTCATATGCCTATGGACCTTATCTAGAATCTTCTAGTATATCTCAAGTTCTAGGGGACTCTGATTTGAAGTTCTAGGTACCTTTTGCTCTGAAGATCCTGTTTCTCCAGCAGAACGCTAAGGGAGTGGAGGTAACAAACAGTGGTTAGAGTAAGCTGGCAAATAGGCTGTGCTGGTACTTGCTGGTACCTGTGGGCAGTCAGATGTTGAAGAGGCAGAGACAGGAAGACCATGAGTTTTAGAAAATTAACTGTCCCAGAAAATCTTCACTAACCACATATCTGATAGAGCTCTACTATCCAGAGTACACAAAGTACTTAGAAAAACTAAACACCAAGGAAACTAATGGCCCAATTAAAAAATGGGCTCTGGAACTTAAAAGAAACTTTACCAGGGATGAAATTAAAATGTCTAACAAATATCTTAAAAAATGCTCCACTTCCTTAGCCATCAGGGAAATGCAAATCAAAACTTCCCTGAAATATCATCTCACCCCGGTAAGGATGGCAAAAATCCACAATACAAACAACAACAAATGTTGGAGAGGATGTGGAGAGAGGGGAACTCTCCTACATTGCTAGCTAGTGGGAATGCAGGCTCATACAGCCACTCTGGCGAGCCATCTGGAGATTCTTAAAGAAACTAAAGATTGAAATGCCATATGACCCTGCTATTCCACTTTTGGGAATAACCTCCCATGCAGCAGAGGTTCACCTCGATAGCAAAAGCACAACCATGTTCATAGCAGCACTGTTTACAATAGCAAAGTCATGGAATCAACCCAAATGTCCAACAGTTGACGAGTGGATAAGGAAACTGTGGTACATCTATACAATGGAGTACTACTCAACCATAAAAAATGATGAATTACTGGAATTTGCCGGGAAATGGATGTCATTAGAAACAATTATATTGAGTGAAGTATCCCAGACCCAGAAAATTAAGCGCTATATGTACTCCCTAATAGGTGGCTCCTAGTACCAAACCCACCCAGCCCACCTAGAGACACTCAACGATAAATCTCTGTAATACAGTAATTGCAAGGAGTATAAACAGGAGGGATGGGGTACAAGGGCCACACCAGAAACAAGGAGAGAGGGGACCATGTTACAGCAGAGAAAATAGGCCTCCATCAAGGAATGCAAGTAAGTAATGAGACACCTGGTTAAGTTCACAGACGTTCGTTCCTGATCATTTACAACTGAGGGAGTATGATCTCATCAGAAGGGGAGGGCATATAGTCTGGCAGATAAAAAGTAACCATTTTGCAAATGGGTGACTGACCCCTCCCTCACAGTGATTTCCTACTTTTATTACATCTATCCTTGAATGTGCTCTTATAATAAGACTCCAGTTTAACAGCTTTTTGTCTCTGGCCAGGGGGTGACATACAATGCCCATCAGGATGGAGTGAAGGGCATTGCAGGAACAGCAAAACTGCAAAAGAAAATCAACAAACCAAAATCCAGAACTTCAGAGACTCTATATCAACCACCTAGAACTAGGCCAGCCTAATCTCTCCCCATCCTGAAGCTCAGGGAAATTTGCAGAAGAGGGGGCGGTAAGATTGTAAGAGCAAAAGGATGGGAGAAGCAATGATTTGCAAAATACTCCACACAAGTTAGAGCTGAAGCAATCATAATTGGACTTTGCATGCCCTGCACAATGTCCAACACACTATTGACCTCACAAAGTCTAGCATCTGCTAAAGGCACCAAGATCCTTGGAGGCAAGGGATTGACAGCCCACAGTAGTGTTTCTATGCTTAAAGGGAACACGGGAAAGGGTTCAGGGAAATGCCACTGGGCCCAGAGGAGAGTCTGGCATGCACATTAAAGGACTCTCTGGGGATTGCCAGGGAGGCACTGGGGGATGGGGAAGGAGAGGTAAGGGGAAGGGTAGTAGGGGGTTTGGGGGGAGGAGAAGGGAGGGAGGGAAGTGATGTACCTATTAAGTTTGTATGAGCAGAAATAATAATAAAAAATGTTTAAAAGAAAAAAGAACATTAACTGTCCCAAACCAAGGCATATAGTGAGGCAAAAATACGTCTCATTCAATGTTCTCTTCTTTTCGTTTTGGGAGGGGAATGCAAGAGGGCACATGAATGGGCATGTACGTGGAGGTCCAAGGGTGGCAGCCAGAACCGTCTTGGAAAGCTCTACTTTCTTATTGCTTTGCTTTGGAGTTTCCAGGGCCTGAATTGTAGGCCACTGCCGTATCTGTCTGGCATTTTTACATAGGATCTGAGGATCGGAACTCAGGTTCTTTTGTTTATGGAGCAAAAGCTGGTAGATTTAGTAAAGTAGGGTGAGTGACTTCAGTAAGCTCAGAGAGTCATGGGATTGAAAGAGTGCATATATTTGTATATTCCTATCCAAGTGTCCCAGTGCCCTGTACCAGAGGCCAAGGTCTTCTCATAAGGGCCACGCGGCGTGACAGACCTGTTGCTAACTCTCTAACAATTAATGCAAGCTGACAGCAACACTAACCTTAGCATTAGCTAATCATCAACATTTCATTACTGTACAAGTTCGACTCTCAGACTATGAATGTGTGAACTTGGTTTTCTTTTCTATTAGAGGACATAAACTTTCTGTAAAAAAGGGGGAAAAAATCCTTGTGTCATCATGCCCTCTTTTACCCCCCTGTGATCCATATTCTATTTCTGAGCTTTAACTACATGTCAGTATTCAGCCAATGCCACCAAATATCTTTATTCTTTCTTTTTCCTATTCTCCTGTGTGTGTGCATATGCAGTATGTGAATGCGTGTGAGTACTTGTGGGCATGAAGGTCCAAGGGAGATATTGGAAATTATTCTCAATTATACTCTTCCACCCTTCTATCTTGAGACTGGGTTCTTAGAAACTGAGCTCTCCTACAAGGCTAACTTTTTAGGCAATTTACTTTAGGGATTCCCAGCTCTGTCTTCTAAGGCTTGAATTACAGAGCAAATCACAATGCCTACCTTGCATTTTGTGGGAGATATGAGGGTCTGAACTTTGGTCCTTTTACTTGTGCATCAAGCATTTTAACCACCAAATCATCTCCTAAGCACCCAAATTGTCTGTACACTTCTAAAGTTTCTTCCATTTCCATCCGCTAGTTCATTCCCTTCCATGAGTACACTTCTCCTCTTCTTCAATGCTTCAGACTAACAGTTTTACACATCTATCACTTCCTTTTATACGTTCCTGCATCATGGGTCCCTGTCATATCAGAGTTCTCACTCTGCTTCGAAATCCCACCTCCTTGAACCATTTATTATCATTACTATTCCATTTCTTTTGTGTTGTTTTCAACAGTCATCCTGTGTAGCAGAGGCTGAACTGGAACTCAGGATCATCTGCCTCTGCTCTCAGACACTGGGATCAAAGAGCAATACTCGGCAACATTTGACTTCTTAGACCTTTTCTACTACTAAATAGTTCATTATCTGTCATGAGGCACAAAATTGGAATTTCAGGCATCGGATAATTTCCATTTGTTCACATCTGTTCAGAAAAAAGTATGAGAAATGAGAAGTGAAACTGTTCTGCAATCCAATAACAAGACAGAGTTATGCAAACAGACAGGGAGCTTAGAACACACACACACACACACACACACACACACACACACGCACTACCTCATTCACTCACTGGATACAGTTTGTACCAGGAAGAATGTGGCATGATGCCACCAAAATTTCAACAGCTAAGGAGAATCCTGACATCTTTGACAACTGGAGACTGTCTAGTCCTCAAGCTCAATGGCAATTTCTTCATTGAATGGAGAGCAAAGTAGAATATCTCTATACCTGCAGGCATCACACGAAATGACATAACTGTTCAATTACTACAGCTTATTATTTAATATAAGTCTTTTTCAAAGACTCAAGTAGTTAGCATTGTGGATGAGCACACTTACTTTTCAAATTCAAGATATAAAATTTTATGAATTGCAATCTAATGGCAACTGATTTCCAGGTATTTGCATAGGTAACAGACCGTGACTAGCAACCATTCTTGGACAGGATCAGGTGCTAAATTCCTGCATAGTTTCAGTCTTCTAGTCAAAGAGTCATTCATACTAATCTCTGCTTAAGTGTTGTGACTTGTGCAAATTCGAAAACACAAAATTAAATTGATTTTTTTTATTACTACCTTTGTGACAGATCAAACAAACACAGACACTGGACTTTGAAATTGTTACAGCTTTCATTCCAACCAATGTTGGGTGTTGATCTTAAGGAAAATCAGGCATCAGTAAAGATGCATCTCTTTTTAAGTATATATAAAGCATTCACCAGACTAGATCTTATCCTGGGTCGTTAAACAAGCCTTAGCAAAATTTAGCATGCAAAATGTTTTCTCACAGTAGCAGAATTAAGCAATAACCAAGAGATAGGGGCTGAGAAGATGGCCCAGTGGAAAAAGTGCTTGCTATGCAAGCATTAGAATCTATGTTCAAATCTCAGCATCCACCTTAAAGTCAAGCATGGTGGGGAGGTGGGGAGGCAGAAAGAAGAGGATCCTTGTAGCTCACTGGCCATCCATCCAAGCTGTAACAGTGAGCTTTAGGTTCAGAGAGAGGCAACTCCCCCCACCCCAAAAAAGAAAGGTAAAGGTAAAGAGTCACAATCTCTGGACTGCACATGTGTACCCACATGCATGCGTGGGTACGTGAAAATGTACGTAAAAGATGACAATCTCCATTTGGAAATTAAGATATTATACCAGGTATCAAAGAATAAGTCCCAGGAAACTGGAAAATAGTCCAAACTGCATGAAAATGGAACTGAGAAGCAGGAATAAAAATCCAGATTACTAAATGAAGACATCATCCGAAGCTTTGGCTGAAGAGCTTTTCTCTGATTAATCTCTGCTCCTTTTTACCTTTTCATGGCTCCAAGACAATGTTTTCAACTGAGTGAGTCCTAGTGTTCTCAGGCATCCTCGAGAAAACCTTGCAGTATTGAAAGTTTCAAAATACTGGATTTGCTTTGTCAGATTACACTTTATCCTGTGGCCCGGCCAGGAACCAAATATAAATGACACAGCTCTGCAGGGACCGGCTGAATAACAGTGAAAAGACAAACAGGCCACGGGTGGTCACGTGAGCATGGTGTTTGGCAAGACCAGCAGAACTGAGATCATAAACTCCCTGCTGAAGCAGTCTCCACGGGATGTGTGCACAGAATTCAAACAGTTAAAACAAACTCTGGAGATGTGGTAGAGACCAGAAGAGATGTGAATGAGCTGCTAAATACTACTGTGAAATAACTGCGCTTCTGCATTCCTTGCTTCGAATTGCCCAATAGTAAGTTTGTTGTGCTTGCTCTGTTTTGTTGTGTGGGATTTTGCTTGTGTGCTCTTCAAAATTTCCTTTTACTATCACAAATCCATACACAGTTTTATGAGCTGAATGCTTGCTTATAAAGTCTATGTCAAGGTTATTTCAAACTGAATGATCTAAATTAAGGTGTTTGGTGTCTGATGCTTATAGCAGATAGATTTAAAAGAACCTTTATTTTAATATGTTTTACTGCAGCATGTTGTCGTGATGTTAATCCAGAAAGTGAGTGCAAGAATGAGCTGAAATTGGCTAGCAAAGTGACTGTGAGGAGCTCAGGATCTTTAGAATTGAGTTGCAAGGCTGTGTTGTTTTTGAAGATTTGTTTACTTTGATAGCATAACAGTTTGACAGCATTTTGGACAGCTGTCTTTCTGACTTTGAAGCTTTTTCCCAGATGAAGCTACTGAATCTTTTTTCCCTTTTTCTCACTCTCAGGAAGCCAATTTAGAAATGCATGTGTATTGCAGACGCTTTCCCTCTTTGGAAATGTGAAACGCATAACTGTTCCTTATCAGGGCATCATTTCAAATGCACTCCGTGGTAAACAGAAGTCATGCTCCTACGCTGTCTGAATTTAACAACACAAGAGGACCAAAATCCTCTGTCCCACATGTGTGAGAAGGACCTGTGTTATTGGTCTTATTACATACTGCAGACCGGGCACCTGTGGGCAAGAGAGAAGGTGGTAAATCATGCTAATTGTAAGGGAAGTCAAAGAGGCTGGAATCAGATTAAGATTTCCATGTTTGCTGAGGCTAATTTGGCATTGAGATGTCTGTCTTAGACAGCTCCTCCTCCTCTGTGCCCTGCACCCTGAATTCTCTGGAATGACCTACAGGGTTCCTATTTGTGTCTGTCTGTCTGCCTGCCTCTCTCTCTCTCAATATTCTGATCTGCATGCTAGCTCATTATTCAAATTGTGTTTTGTTCCTTCTTTGTGCTGTGGACCTCGCACCTCTCTTCACCCACTAGACTCGGCTCTGGGCTTTTTTGAACAACCCTGTGCAGGTCCCTCCCCTGGGCAGTGCCCTCTGAACCTAGACTGACTCCCGGGGTTGTTACTTGAGCTTTACATCTAGAAAATACCCCTCTGTGTGTGCCGCAGGCCGGTGAGCAGGGCTTCGAGGGAGGGCATCCCTCCTCCTCCTCACTGTGGCCTCGCATCTCTCACCAATGCAGCTACTGCACAGACAGAGACGAGCACTTACTTTGTGAGCGAGGACTTAGGAGCCAGTTGACGGACTCTGAGGAAGCCACCGGCATTGGGCGATCGGGTGTGGTCGAAAGTCCCATTCGCAAAGTCACAACCCCAAGATGCTTCCCAAAAACCTCATGAACATTCCAGAATCTTCCTCTTCAGAGCTCAGCTTCTATATCCTCTTATAGGGAGATCTCTTGAGAGCACTTTTACATCCCACAGTTTTTAAGAGAATCTAAAAACCATATTTGCGGAATAATCATTAATGAGGCTATGGCTGGATGTCATATTGTTATACACTGAGATATTCAGCTCTGCTATAATTAAATCCACGTGCAAATTCCCTAATGAAATCAGTCATGCATACTGACACACATACACATATGCATATAT
Source organism: Typhlomys cinereus (assembly GCA_023101885.1). Taxonomy (NCBI): domain Eukaryota; kingdom Metazoa; phylum Chordata; class Mammalia; order Rodentia; family Platacanthomyidae; genus Typhlomys; species Typhlomys cinereus. Next base: position 25,565 of record JALPQD010000382.1, on the reverse strand, counting down.
CTGCTTACACAGGCATGTGCATATTCTGCTCAGTGTTGAAATATGCTAAAATATGCTGGTCAATGCTGCATCGTTTACTGCTGCTCAGACAATATCTAGGGAGACATAACGCTACTCTCTGCGGACAATTCTAGTTAAAATTTTTGGGATGTTTTTACAGTGGACCAGCCCACGTATAGTGAAAAGAGCCACGAGTTCCTAATCCAGTTTAAAGCCAACTCAAACCTGGGAAGGCAGAATTTCCACTTGTTCCAAGCTCAATCCCAGATATGTCATGGCTTTATCGCAGAAAAAACATGATTTATTAGCACATCTAATGAACTATTTCTGGTACATACCTGTTCACTTCATATATGCTTTAAGTTGAATGTTTAGGCTGAATCTCATTTTTTATACAATAACCAGGATGGCCCCATTAGAATTCATTAGATAAAATATGTAGACAGTGTATGTGAAAGTAGAACGCAGATAATAAGTGATACGTATGGTTTTCTGAGGAAGCTCAAATTTAAGAGTAATCATTAAAAATATGCATATATATGTATATATATATTTTAAGGGGAAAAAGTTTTTTAATTATTTTTATTCTTCCTAGTTATATATGCTCTTTGCCTCCCTCATTTCCCCCCTCCCTTCCTGCCTTCTCTCCCTCCCTCTCCCATCCTTCCTACTCTCTCTTCCTTCCCTTCATAGGTCCAGGCTGCTCCCTCCCATCCTCCTGTCTTTTGATATATATGGGTCCCAGGGTTCCCTCTGTATCCTCTGTGCTAATGGGGGTTCAGGCCTCTGTGGCAGACCAAGAGGCCCTTCCTTGGATGGACCACTGATATGGTAGGTACTCCCCTACCTGTCTGACTCTTCACTCCTAAGGATCCTATTGTTTGAAATTATTTCTCCTGAGATCCACGCCAGTCCCTAAGGGCATGTTGATATGTCAGCCACTGTGCAGATCTGATGAGATCAAGTCCATTGCTTCGAGTTCCTGGCTGTGGCTGCCCTGTCTTGAGTGGAGTGTTTCATCCAGCAGTGGACCTTCCCATCTCTAGGCTCTTACAGTCTCACCGCACCCTCTTCCATAAAGTTTCCTAAGCCTTCAGATGAGGAGAGATTTGGCTGCCCTGGTTCCGGGTGAACATTGTAAGGTCACAGGTGTTCTGCATTCTGGCTGTTTGTTGTCTATTGTGCTGTTCTTGCACTGCACAAGATTGCATCCTCTCTGCATAATGAGATCCTCATCTATCCAACAATATAGAAACTGTTAAGGAGATGTCTTTACATAAGGGAAGGTTTGAAGGAGAGGGAGGACAGGATTAGACCCAGTAGTGAGTGGGGTCAACCTCCACGCCATCATCCAACTGTCTACTAACCACTAGCCCCTCTCCCACATCATGCCGCACACATGCCTAGTACCTCAAAACAACCCAGCGAACAGGACGGAAACTGACCATGGACTAGATCAGATACCTTGCTAATGGGTCTTTCTTTTTTTTTAAATTTTTATTATTATTATTATTATTTATTCAGTTGTGTGTGTGTGTGTGTGTGTGTGTGTGTGTGTGTGTGTGTGTGTGTAGAACCACGGATGAATTCGGGAACCACCATGGACGCCTCCACCTCCTCCTTGTTTATTCTCCCCCGGGATTCACAGGCTCCGCCCTACCAGGACCAGAAGCGCAGGCCGCCCCCACTTCCACCTGGCGTCTATACGTGGGGTCTAGGATCCGAACTCAGGACTTTCCACCTGCAAGGCAGAGGCTTAACCCTTGAGCCACCTCTCCAGCCCACTAATGGGTTTTTCTTGACAGTGGCCTTATTTTTCTATTAAACTGTGTTCCTTTTTCTCCATTCTCTTGGGAATCTTCTTTCCCCTATCTTTGAGTTCTAATCTTTATGGTTATAATGGGGAGTATGTCATTATGAGAGCATATTAGATTCTACTTATAAGGGAGAACATGCAATGTCTGCCTTTCTATGCTTGGGATACAGTATGACTTCCAACTCCTTCCATTTACCAGCAAATACATTTTTATCTTTGGAATAGGAAAGAAAACTGGAGAAGGGAAGAAATCTTTATCAGTTCAGTAAAATTGACATGAATATAAAAGTGAGGTAAGAACAGGAATAAAACTAGGAGTAGAGATTAAGAAGATTGAACACAAGAATAAAACACAATATGAGATGACCCAGAGTCATGGTTTATATAGAAATTTAATTCCCCTCTCAAAATATAGTTATCTATTATTTAGGTTTCAAAAACAAAAACAATTATAAATTTTTCAAATATTAGTCAAATATTTAAAAGGTCATCTGGAGTTTTCAAATGAAACAGATAAAAGTATCTAAGACAAAAGTTAACCTGGTGTCTCTATGCTATTGTCAAAAATAGAAGCTGCCTGTCACTGAAACATGGACAATGGAGCAATATTTCATGAAACAAAATATTCAGCCTTTATATGCACATGGCGGAAGACTATTAAAGATGTAAGGAATTGTTAAATTCATTACTGGAGTAGAAAATTTTGATAAAACTTCATTAAGTGGAAACCTTGGGGTCTAAAGCTGGATGAGTGAAGGGAAATGCCCCTATCAGTGGAATGGTCCAAAGAGAGGCAACTTGGTGTGCCACTGAGGCCTGAACCCCCATAAGAGTAGACAAGCCAGAGGGAACCCTGGGGTCCATAGAAGCAAACAGGTAAGTTGGTGGGAAGGAGTGGAAAGGATTGATGAAGGGAAAGGATGGAAGAGAGAGGGGATAGAGGGATGAGTATTCAATATGCTTATAAAAGTAGAAAAATAATTAAAAAAGAGGTAACTGATTTAGTAAACCTCGTATAAAAAGGATAGTAGAGAATGGAAGTGAGCAATTGAAAAGGTCAGACAGAGCTAATCTGAACAGTGATATCCACATATTTGCTCATATGACCACATATGACCTTTCCAAATATCAAAATATGCTGCAAGGAAGCTTTGAGGAATTTCCATAAAACAACCTCATTTGGAAAAAATCCATTTCGTTGATCACAGTTGTTAAAAATCCAAACATCGGGCTGGTGAGATGCCTTCGGGAGTGAACGTGACTAAGTGCAAATTTGGTGACCCAAGTTCAAAAGCCAGAAGCCCACACGGTAGGAGAGGACTTGTGGAAGTTGTTCTCTGCCACATGGGCAGTGGAACATGTGTGTCTGCTCTCTCTCTCTCTCTCTCTCTCTCTCTCTCTCTGTCGTCTTCATAATCCCTTTCTCCAATAAATAAATAAATAAACATATAAAACGTTAAAATTAAGTTACAAAAAACAAAGAAACTTCAAGGTCACAGAGGCTAAAAATGCAAAGCTAAGTGATTAAAGCTGTAGTCCATTGCTACGTTTATGTTGCATGATACCATCGCAGGCATTCGAAGCTCAGCATCTGGGTTGGCTTCTAGGAGATTACCTGCCTTGGATAAATGAACTTGATCATATTAAAGAGGCTGATTGGCTTTGCTCTCCAAGGGACCCTAGGGATGAGTCAGCGAGGTCTTAGTGTCCCATATTCTGCAGGTTCAGCCTAGGGCTTACGGCAACAGGAGAGTGAGGAGGGAACGGGCGGAGACACTCAAGGCCTCCCAACCTACACATCGTCATTCTTGTCCCTCTTCTGGCGGCCAAACTCATGTTCAACTTTCCCAAAAGGGCTCCAAAGTTGCCACTCAAAGGTCTAGTGCACTTAAGCAGAAGTGAAGAATTAGAGTCACTGACATAACCCGTTGGCCATGTGGACCTGCTTTCCCAGGTACAGGACCTGACTTCTCAGCCCCCGGTGCTGTGAGTTAAACCATTTTGACTAAACATTGAAGGGGAGGACTAGCCAGCCACAGATAATGAAAATGGTAAAAATAAAACCCTAAAAAAATGAGAAGAAAAATCAATGAAATAGAAAACATAACAAACCATCAAAATGAGCAAATGGTAGCACCGATGTGTTTTTAAAAATCATAGATTTAAAAAAATAAAAAAAATCATAGATTAAATTCAAAAGTCCAATAAAGCAATCAATAGCAATAAAAGTTTAAAACAGAAGGAAGGAAAGATAAATGCATATAGAAATTTAAATTGCATCTATTTAGTGTGTGTGTGTATGTGTGCATGTGTGTATGTGTGTGTGAGTTTGTGTGTATGTGTGTATGCATGTATGTGTGTTTGTGTGCACATGTGTGTATGTGTGTATGTGTGTGAGTGTATGTGTGTGAGTATACGTATGTGTGTGTATGTGTGTGTATGCATATATGTGAATGTGCGGCATTCACATAAAGTATAGAGAGAGAGATCATAGGATCGTCCTCAAGATTTGCTTCTCTCTTGCTACCTTCTGGGATCTGGCAATGGATTTCCCTCCCCTCAGCTGTCTTGATATAAGTGCTTCGAACTTTGACAAGCCGACCTACCTCACTGGCCCTATATATAGTTTTTAAAGCATTTTCAGTTACAGACCTCTAAATACTAACATTTTTCGTTACATGTAGTAGATGTTTTTACAGTGAAAAATCAAAATTTTTTCAAAATAAAATGGAAAATATGAGGAAATCAAGCATCACTAATCAGTTAAATCTTGTTAATTAACCACTATGATATAACATGTTCTCACTCCAAAGATAGAAATGGGCTTCTAAGATTTTAGTAGCAAGTATGAGAGACCTCAGGAACTAAACTACCACGTCTTTCAAACTACATTGGAGAACTGAAAAGGGGAAACGCTATGCAGAGTGAAGCTTGCACAATGTTAAGGACAAAATTAGACAAGGATGTTGGATGAAAATTGAAATTATTATCCACTACAATTCATTATTATAAACAATTCCTACTTAAAAACTGGAAAATTCAATTCAGTTGTGTGAAGTGCAAAAATACCTGATATGACAAATGCAATATTTGCTGAAAAACATGGGAGAATAAGCCAATATCATTTATACATTAATATATTGTATTAACTATAATTACAAAATGATATAAGAAATATTTGCTAAGATAAAATGAAAAATTCATTTGTGGATCAAAACTTTAGGAAAGCAGAAAAGCAACTGACATTTCCTATCTTAATAAAGAGCACCAACCAATAACAAAATACCACTCCTAAGGGTGAAAAACTCATTATTTTCTTTAAATCAGGAAGATTTGGTTGCTCTCTAGAACCTAACTCTATCCCCTTGCATAATATTCCTCACCTAAGCATATGTCAAGAAATCATGATGAGATTTAAGGATACTGTAGAGATAATGTGATTTATATACACCTTAACCCAGGACATCTTATCTTTGAAATATCATAAAAAGAGACTTTACTGATGTTTTAAGATGCAAGATCAATATGCAGGACCTGTAGTGTTTCTATAGATCAGCAATTACTAATGTATGTAATATTCCAAATGCAAGTCACAAGTTATAATTTTGTAGTTCCAACACAAGTATTCAATGAGGGTTTTTTTTTAGAAACTTAAAGATATATATAATATTCCTGGAAGATATAGTAACTGTAAAACAATCCATATAGAAGAAAACATAAAGTTCTAATGCTCCTTGAGTGAATTAGCTGCCACTGAAATCAGCTGTTCATTCATTTGGGGGGGTTTGAATAAGTATATAGTTAATATGTGTCAGATTGTGAGAAAAACTCTTACCAAAATTATGTAATGGCTCCAATACAAGAAATACTGGCTTCTTGCTCACTAATCTATATAAGGCATACTTTTAATCAACGGCTCATCTTCTTCTTATGGATTTCATGCCCATCAATTGGTCTACTGTCTCCTAATGTATCTAATTGACAGAAGGACCAGACACAGAGACACACCATTTTTAAAGATTTTAGCTTACAAAGGGCACTATGTATTTCTTCTGTGTACATTCCACTAGCTAGCTCTTTGTGAAGAAATGCACTTTGTAGTTGGAAAGAAAAATAAATAAATTTTGGTGAAACTTGTGGTGTCAGACATGAGCAATACGGTAGTCAAGACAGCTTTAAAGAGAGTAGGACAAGGATCTTTACTAGGTTTGAGGAAGATTTATTGGGAATTTCTAGGTACTGATTGCATAAAAAATTTTATACAGAGACTAACATTTTAGGTAAGCATCTTTTATTGTACACACAGAAAATGTGGATCAATTAAAGAGATAAAATGAAGGAAAAACATTGGAAACTTTTAGAAGATGAAGGCACATATATGCACGACATCTCAAACATGGGAATACTTTTAAACAGAACATAGAGGACAGAAAGCCAGAGACCAGAAGCAAATAAAAGATTTCATGCTATCCAAGAGAAACCACTTAGAGAGTGTGAAAGTTAGTGAACAAACAAAAATAAGTAACTAGAATAATAATGAGTCTTTTTAAAAAATTTTTATTATTATTTATTCAATTGTGTAGTGTGTGTGTGTGTGTGTGTGTGTGTGTGTGTGTGTGTGTGTGTGTATGTGTGTATGTGTGTGTGTGTGTGTGTAGAACCACAGACAAATTTGGGAACCACCATGGACGCTTCCACTTCCTCCTTGTTTACTCTGCCCCGGGATTCACAGGCTCTGCCCTACCAGGACCAGAAGCACAGGCCGCCCCTGCTTCTGCCTCTATAGGATGCGAACTCAGGGCCTTCTGCCTGGAAGGCAGAGGCTTAACCCCTGAGCCACCTGTCCAGCCCCAAGAATAATAATGAGTCTTTACAAGCATGCGTGATAGAAAAAAAAAAAAAAGTAAATACCAAAAGAAAAAAAAAAAAACCACCAACTCTCATTTGTAGAAGAAACCTAAATAGCCATTCAGTGCACAAGCCAGTTATCTTTTACAGACTAAAGAATATCTCAGGATAGTTTTGGTTGTCTCTTTTCTTCCCCTTGCTGCGCTTCCTCTGCAGGGTACATTGCTTAACACTTTTTAAAAATTAATTCAAACGTAAAAGATGAAATACCCTGCACTCCACGTGGTACCAGTTGGCAGAGTTGTATTTGCTTGCACTTAGTGTGACTCTAGGGAGTTGTAGATATTTGTCTCTGTTCAAATCTCAGCTTTCAAAGGTCCTCTGTACCCAAGTCACACAATGAATATCTCTCTGTTTCTAATGCCAATGCCATCAATAGAGTCATGGCCCTTTTAGTTCATTTCAATGCTTGAAATACGATGTTTCATGTTCTCTTCATGTTACGGATAAATACGCAAATGACTTGAGGAACAAGGGGTTTTATTCTTGTTTCCAAGTCTTGGTTACATGTCGTCAGTATAGCAGGAGAGCTCGTACCAACTTCAGGAGCTGAGGGTCACACCATGGTCACGGGAGATGCTGAAAGGCAGGCATGCTTCTACCCTTGCCAGGATGCCTATGCGCTAAAGTACACCAAACTGCAAAACCAGCTCTCGCCATCTTATCCTCCTCTCTGCCCAGGGAAAGATCCTACCCACGGTGGGCTGTGTCTTTCCACATAATTAGCCACTCTTCCACAGTACTGCACAGGGCTTGTCTTAAATTCCAAAATTCACAGATGTGCTTGAAGCTTCAACCTGACAAGCCTTCAGTTGTCAAGTTGATACATAACGGGCACACAGGATATGGGGCATTTCGAAGCTTTTGGCTCCAGCCACAGTATTAGAGTACGTCTTACCAATGTAAGAGGTCTTGAGGTGGGACGTCCTCGGCTTTGCTCCTTGCCTTCCCACCCCACTTTCACCTCCTAACTGCTGGGAGGTCTTAGACCTCCCTCCTCCCTTCTTCAGTGCAGCCCATCTGGGCATCCGTACCTCCTGCTCATAGCAAACCCAAGTGGCAACTTCTCTTGGCTCAGGATTGGGGGCGGGATGTTCAGCTCCATCTCCAGTGGAAGTCACCGTTGGTTTTTAACCCAGTGCAAGACTCTTGATGGAGGGAAGGTGGCTTTCTTCCTTTCTCCCAGAACAGAAGGCTCCCCGTAGGGAGTGCTTGCCATGGGAGCAGGAGGACCGGAGTTCCATTCCCAGATCCCTCCTAACAGAGCCCTCGTGGTGGCATGTGACTTGCATCCCAGTGCTAGGGAGGCAGGGACAGGAGTGTCTCTGGAGCCCCCTGACCAATCAGCCTAGGCAAACTGGTGGGCCCCGTGCTCAGTGAGAGACCTCTCTACCTCAAAAAAACAGGCTCATAATGACTAAAGAAAACATCAGAGGTTGATCTTGGCCTCTATGTATACACACACACACACACACACACACACACACACACACACACACACCTCATGTGTTTTGTTTTGTTTTGCTTTTTCTACCTGTTCTTTTGCTTTAGTGTAAGTTTGCCTGACATGGGACTGGAGGTAGATGTCTGAGAATTTGCAGATAGTTTACCCTGGTATAAATTGACTTCAAGTCTTAGTAGCAGGCTGTCAGGAATGCCTGTCCCTCTGTCCTACTTACACATACTCTTCTCTCAGAAGGATAGCAATGTTTTCTTGAGATTTTTATGCACCATAAGTGAGAGGGGAATTGTAGGAAATCATATAAAGAAATTAGCCAGCTTCGTGCCCCCTGTGCCCTGAGATAGCTCTCCTGTCTCTTGTTTTCTCCCATCTTCTTTTGAGGACGTGCAGTGGGGCTATGGAAAAGACTTAGCAAAGAGGCTCTGGGCTCTAAAGAATTTATGCATTAGACCACCCTAGGCCTTTGAGGATTCACTAGAATCTCACTAATCTCTTTTCTTGCTTTTCATCAATAACATCTGACTTTGGAGTCCATTTCTCTACCAACCTTTAGAGTTCTGAGCTTTGTGCTCTCAGCCCTCAGTGGGCTCAAGAAAAAAATATATTTTGTATCTTAAGTGGCTCTTCTTTCACTATCAGGAGACTTAACAATGTTTTCTTGAGATTTTTATGTACCATAAGTGAGAGGGGAATTGTAGGAAATCATATAAAGAATGATAATGTCCAGCACTGGTAAGGAGCTGGAAAGCATTTATTTTCTTATAATAACACAAATCACAATGATTCTGGAAAATACATATATTTGGAGTAAACATAAACACGTTCTTTTTTTTAAACATGTGGGATCCAAAATCCAAACTCAGATCTTACTGCTTTCAGGGCATTGTCTTAACCCCTGAGCCATCACTCCAGGCCATAAACACATTCTTAAGTGAAGAAACAAGAAATGTCACTTAAGAATATGATCCTTCCCACAATCTTCTAGGTCTTAAACTCTGGTGACTTTTCTGTCTCCACACTTGATTTTGTGTGTGTGTGCGTGCATGCATATGTGTGTGTGTATGTCACAATACATATAGAAATCAAAGGGCAACTACACGTGTTGGACTCGCCATCTGCTTTGTTTGAAACAGGTTAACTTGCGTCCTCTTTCCTATGCCAGGTCATTTGGCTCCTGGCTTCTGGGAATTCTTCTGTCTTCTGTCTCCCATCTCCCCATAGGAGCACGGGGAATATAATTGCACACATCACATTCACTTTAAGTGGGTTCCGATGATCCAAACTCAAATTGACACAACAAGCACTTACCCACTGAGCCGTATCCTCAGACTTAGTCTCATACTTCAATTGTTCATGGGAAGATAGCAATTTAGTTTCTTTCATTAGGAAATGAAATTTTCTAGCATTTTCACAAAAAAGTAGTATAAATTGTTTCTAGAAATAACAAGATCTGTTAACTTATCTGAGGTCCATTCCTACAACATCACTTACTCATATCCTCGAGCAAGCTAAGTGTGTTAGAGATGTTAAGTTAGATGTACACGGATATGCTTCTTGTACATTTGCATGTGTCAGTCTGGGTACAATCAGGACACTGAAGCCACACAGTAATTTATGTGGAGGAGATTAATATAGATAATTACTAGGTAATAATGAACTAAGAGGAGTATGGACTTAGAATTAAAAAGGACATCTTAGGGCTGAAGAACACCCAAGGAAGAATCAACTTGGATGGAGAGATAATATGTGAACAAACTGGGAAGCGGGTGTCCATTGGATACACACAGGTCTGAATGGCCAGTCGCAGGCACAAAAGCCAGCGCACGCACGTGCTCAAGGGACAGATTGTGGTGAAAGGGCTGTGGCGGTGCGCGTCCCATGGGTATCACTGCTGCCCAAATCACGGGCTAGAGAGAACACGGGGAGCCCCACAACCCCGTGATCCTTACGACAGCACGATCTGATAGGTGAATCGCCACAGAACAAAATGCAACCCCTCCTCTTCCAGCGGCAGAGCTGCAGTTCTGCCAGCGTCCAAACAGGGTTTCTCTCTCAGGTCTCTCAGCCCAAGAGTTCATGGCCCGCTCCGAAGTGATGTTTAGGGGGGAAGAACTTTCAGGCAGCAGGGCGGGTGGAGGGGGGAGCACTCCCGGGAGAAACTGACCCTCAGCTTGTGGCAGGAGTTGGTGCTCATGAAAGCAATTCGTTATGATGCAAGGTCACCTTGTGTGCCCAATGCCCTCTGTGCGATTGCTCAGTTCCCTTCCATCGCGGCTGCTCTGTAATGTGGCCTGAGGAACCTTGCCAGGATGCTGTGTCATCCTTCTGGACCCCGACCAAATAACCTCTTTCCTTTAGGAAGTATGTTGTCAGAGCAATAGAAAAGAGACTAAGAAAAGTTCTCTACTGACAAAGCTTCATATCATGTCAGTTTGCATTAAAATAAGATTAAAGGGCTGTATCCATGTTTGTAGAATAGGTTATGAAGGGTAAATTTACATGTGAGGGGAGTAAGTCATTAACTGGCAAATACATCATAGGTAAATGATGGGCAAAGTTTGGATTGGGGGACGTGCTACACATTCCCTTAGAATACTGGGGTCAGCAAGTTGAACTTTGTTCACAGGATATTTTTCCTTATTAAAGACTTCACACTTCCTTTATTTTCTCAACCCTTCTTTCTCATTAAACAGGACAACATGGGTAAGAGAGAGATAAGTGTGTACCAACAAACTTGGGCCTTATTACAGAAGAACTTTCTTAAAAAATGGAGAATGAAAAGAGAGACCATAATGGTAAGATTCAATGCCTGTTCTACATAGTGTTGGTGAAATGAAAATGTATCTTGCCTGAGAAGTGTTTATTTTCTATAACATCTCCTGTTCTAAAAATAAGTAGAGAGAGGAAGAAGAAAGAGAGAGAGAGACAGACAGACAGACAGAAAGAAAAATGAAAGAAAGAAAAAAGGAAAGAAAAAAGAGAGAGAAGGAGAGAAGGAGAGAAAGAAGGAGAGAGAGGAAGAGAGGGAGGAAGGGAGGGAAGAGGAGAAGAAGAAAGAAAAAGAAGAAAGAAAGAAAGAAGAAAGAAAAAGAAAGAAAGAAAGAAAGAAAGAAAGAAAGAAAGAAGAGAGAAGAGCAAGAACGGAAGTAGGACGAGAACATAAGTGAATGTCGCGATAGCAGTTACTGGGAGGACGCGCTATAGGCAGAAAGAGAGCTTCCAAGTAGGTAAGTAGAAATCGTAAGGAAGTCGAATCATAAATGCACGCTCATGACCAAATCACGGACGCACCATTCATATCACGTAGGCCAGTCTCTCCAATTGCTCCTGCTCCTTATCTTGTCGGCTGTCAATTTCTCCCATGTTTCGACGTTCTTTTCTTCTTTTCTTCTTCTACTTTCTCTTCTCCACGTCATGTCCTTCCTCCATCCTTTATAAAACAGTAGCTAATTCTCAGACCATGAATCTGTTTGAAAATATTTCAGTTGGTATAACACTGTCCACAAATATTTTTGACAAGCGAGTGGTACACTTTTTACTAGTGTCCTTATTCGCAAGCATTAAGGATTAAGACGGTGCTATTCAAAGATGCAGTCAACAAATTATCCACAGTATTAGGTTGCTGACATTTTCTCACTTAAGTTACTTTTGTTTATTTTGTGTCTGTGTGTCTGTGTCTGTGTGGGTGAGGACACAGGCATATATATGTGTGTGTGTCTCTGTGTGTGTCTGTGTGTGTGTGTCTGTGTGTGTCTGTGTGTGTGTGTCTTGTGCGTGAGCACACAGGCGTGTGTCTGCATGCAGAAGCCAGAGCATAGCCTCGTGTATTATTTCTCACGTGCAATTTAAGCACAGGTTGCTCCATACCTGCTCAGTATCAAACTCGGGGCTCATGCTTTCAAGAAAGGCAATTTTTTGTCTGAACCGCCTCCCCCAGGTGCCCCCCTCAATTGCTTTCTAAGACTATGCATCCTAGAAATCAAATGATTTCTTGCTAAGCATTTGCGATGTACAGGATTTATACCTCCTGAGTGCACACAGTCGCCCTCAGACCACCAGCTCCCTGGTGAGTTCCAGCTCCCAAATCGTGCTGTGTCATCACTATTGCATTGCTAAATGAATGCTGCCTTGGAACTCTAGCTACCTTGCACAGACTTTCAGCAGCCCAAATGTGTCGGGAATAGGCCCCCAAGATAATAGTTGCTGATCAAAATGTAAACCAGCCTGCGATGATGTATTTTTCTTAAGACCAGTGCCTGCCTTAACAATGTGCTGAAACCCAATACATTTCAGTTGCCTATTAAAATAGCTCACAGAAATTACTACCAAGCTTGTTCTGTGTGCATTTCTTGTCATTCATATATGGGATAAATTGAAATTTTAGAAAGGAACCAAAAGGCAAATTCTATGACAAAACAGTTGTGGATGAATATTTTGGAAGCTTAATTTTTTTCTTTTCCTTGGATTGTGTAGGAATGGATGAATTCATTGATCCTTCTCCTTTCTTTGTACCTGTTTCCTCACGATCATGGGGTTATTGATTTTTCTTCACTGCCAACCCCAGACCTGGGACGGGTAGATTCATTTACAGACTCCCGGTTTGTGATTGCTTACACGCCTGTTACCAACGCCACCCAGGAGATCATGAAGAAAGTGGGTTCTGCCTCCTTCATGAAAGGTGGGTGTTCTAGCAACCAAGGGGAATGTGCGATGTCTATTTCCTTTCCATTCTTTCAATCTTAATGAACTTCGTGGCATCGAGATTGACATGGGCACGAAAGATTCCCTTAACACCCACCAGGCACCGTGAGGTTAGTATGAACTGGCAGCCTGGCGCCTAGAAGGTGGGTCTCCTGGCACATCTGAGAGGGACACCCTAGATTAAGGCAGGCCTCGGGGCGTGCCTAAGGAGTGGTCTCCATTGCTTTACTCGATGTGGGAAGATAAAGCACACTGTGGGCCTGAGCCGGGGATCCAGAACTGTGTAGGAATGAGGAGACTCGGGCACAGGTAGCCAAGCATTGGCTCATTGCGCTCTGCCCTTGTGGTGGCTGTGACTTGACTGTTACGAGTCCCCGCCCCTGTGATTTTCCGGCAATGATGGATATAACCTGGGGCCATGAGTCAAACAAACCCTTCCTTAAGCGCTTCGGTTACTGAGAACTTTTCATATACAGGTAAAATGAGTTTATGTCCTGACATATCCCCTCCCCATTTTCTCCCACCTCCCTCTTCCCCACCCCCTCCTTCCCCACCCTCCCTTCCCTTCATCAATCCAGCCTTGTCTCTCCAGCCCTCCGGCCCCTCTGCATGTCTAGATCACCCGGCTCCCTTTGGGGTGCCTGTTCTAGTATGGAGCCAGGTCTCTGAGGTGGAATTAGAGGCCCTTCAATGGGCAAACTCACAATGGGGAAGGTCCCCTCTGGGGAACTGCCCCAGAGATTCTTTCTGAGTGTAGTTCTTTCTCTGAGATGTACTCTGGTCCATGGGGGTGGAGGACAGGCAATGCTGATATGTCAGCCATTGTGTAGATTTGGTGGTAAAAGATCTCATTGCAACAAGCTCCTGTTTGCGCCAGCCCTGTCCTGATTCTTCCTTTGTTTTGTTTACCACAGCAAACAGGAAGTCACTAAAACAGATATTGTGTATGTTTTGAATGTTTTCGTTCTTTTAGGAGTTTATTAAACATACCATTAAGGTCTGTTGAAGAAAACATTATATAGTTGTTTCAACTTACTGTAAGCAAGTACCTAATTTATATCTATAATTTATGTATATACAGTGTTTATAGCATCTATAATATGTATACTATTTCATGTTTATTGAAAGTATGATTGTGTGAATCATTTAGTTGGCACAGTATATCCTGATATTAAAAATGGATAAATAATATCACAGCATATGAAAATAAAATAACTGATTTTTATGTGTTCCTGTTGGCTTTGTCTGGATAAAACTTTAGAAATATGTTCCCCAATCTGTTAGACTGCTTAGTATGCTCAAAATTAGCAACTGATTCTATTTTATTTTCATGAGGAACTCCAGCAAAAGATTTGAACATGACATCTTGAAGTCATGTCTCCTAGAAATAGTCTAATGATAACCTTCCTTTCTTTTTGTGGCAGATAGAAAAATCTTGGAACTGTCAGATGAAAAAAGTATCGAAGAATTAGCATCAAATTATTCTGAGGAAATAATAAAAGTCTTCTTTACAGATACATACTCATACCATATGAAATTCTTGTTGGGAAGTAGAATTCCAGTTAGAAAAGAACACAGGGACCATGCAGGTAATCTTTCAAATATGTAATTTCACTCTCTATTTCAATTATGTCTTGAGCCATCCGTGGGAATGGAACTTGCCATGTTAAACTATATATTCTCATAAAATGTATCTTCATAGCTGTGTTTAACTGCCCCAGATGTACAAAAATGCCTTCAGCGTTGCATCACAGATAGGGGAAGAAACCATGAGACTTCATACCTTTGTGAGTATTGGTGGTGGGTGCCGGCTGCAGAGAGTGGCCTCTCTTACTGTGATGTTCTAGCCCCGATACATCACCTTGCCAGAGCAAGCACCCAGGCACATGCTGGTGCAGGCGGCCCTCATTAAACTCAGCAGTCACACACACACACACACACACACACACACACACAGCACTAGGGAAATTTTTGGAAAAAAGATTCTCGGTTGTGAGAAGGAGGGAAATGAGATGAGGTAATATTGAGAGAAAATGACAAAAATTCATTGTTCAAAGAATTTTTTTTTTAAAAAAAGGAAGGGCTGGAGAGATGGCTCAAGGGTTAAGCCTCTGCCTCACAAGCAGAAGGTCCTGAGTTTGGAACCCAGGTCCCACATAAAAACATGGGGCAGAAATGATGACAGCCTGCACTTCTGGCCCTGGAGACAGAGCCTGGGAAACTACAGAGCAAAGCAAAGACGAGGTATTACAATCCAGGGTCAGTCCTGAAATCACCCTTGGGGGTCCACAGGCACACACAGTGCCCTCTGATATGCACACAGACACACAGACCACCACACACACACGCACTCACACACATACACACATATACACATACACATAGACACATACACAAAAAATTAAAAAGAAATAAAAAACAAAAATAATGTTTGAGTACACTAAAATATTCCATAGAGTATCACTAAATACTCTAATTTTTATTTGCATATATACATATATATGTATCTATATTATATATATCTTTCTATATATAATGTGTGTGTATGTGTGTATTCAATATGATTGCTAAGGTTAAGGTTGTTATGGATAAAGGAGGACAAACTTCTCTTCAAATGGTTAGGGCCGCATTCAGGTTATTGGAGCCCCAAAGATGCAGAATATGAAGGTCCCCTACTCCAGAAACGAGGTCTTCCGTGGGCTGTGCAGCTCTGTCAGCTTTTGCAACCAAGGGGTTTGGGCTCTGGTGGCACTGTGAGAACACACGAGAAGATTTTGGGTTTGAGCAAGATGGAGCATTTGGAGTTACAAGAACTGTAAGCTCAGCAAGGGCGAAGACGAGAAGAAAGCTCCCACGGGGGTTTAGGAGCTGATTCCATCAGTCCCGCCTGCCGCAGTCCTGCCTGCCCGGCAGGCAGGACTTGCATGCATTCTACAGAATTTACATTCAAAAATCCATCTGTGATACGTCCGATAATTAGCTTCCCTTCTGTTTCAAACATTTGGGGGTCATGTGCAGCCCACAGCTTTTTATCATCAGGGCTCGATACCCTGGATGATGATGATGGTTTCTTTTCTTCCTCCCCCCCCCCCAAGCTCATTGTTTTGGCACTGAAGAAGACTTTGACTGCCAGATGTCTGTATTCTGGAAGGAGGGTTTTGTGGCTCTTCAAGCTGCTATTAATGCTGCCATTATCGAGGTGAGCGTACAGTGGTCAGTGTGACTGAGGCATAGACGTTTCATGGGAGTACAAACACACAGAGAGTCCTGGTCCTCCATCTACATATTTGTGTCTGTACAACAAAGTTACTAAAGATGCTATGCTATGAGCATGGAGACGTGTGGAAGAAAAGGTACCTCCCTCGTGAACTCAGCCACGCAAATAATAAGTCTGATGCGTGGCGGTTATTGATAGAGTCCTCGTAAGTAAGCAAGCAAGCGCTTCTCAATCAGGAATGCTTTGGAACTCTAAGACTGAGGTTTGAAATGAAGGATTGGGCAAATATACAAGCTCGCAAGGGGCATTTGAAGCAAATCTAAAAGTGATGTTAGGTGGGGAAGGAGCGTAATCCTAAGAGGGAGGGTGGATCAGAGTGCCTGGACCACAGGACCGAGTGGCTGGTGGCAGGTCAATGTGGAAATCCCGGCTAGCCTCAGATCCTGACAGGCCAGTCAGGCAAGCTTAGAAAGGGATGATTTAAGCCCGAGCCTGCCTAGGTAAATGTTCCCTGGTGTCTCTCTTCAGACCACCACAAACCGTTCAGTGATGGAGGAACTGCTGTCGGTTACTGGGAAGTACATGAAGATCCATCCTTTCATGGGTCAGGGAGGAATCTTGACGGATTTCTTCGTGTTCCTCTGCATGGTTTCCTTTTCCACGTTCACTTACTACGCAGCCATCAATGTCACCAGGGAGCGGAAAAAGATGAAGGGCATGATGAAAATGATGGGCCTTCGAGACACCTCCTTCTGGTGAGCCGGATGAGGCACGAAAGTGAACACACGGGGAAAGTCACTCAAGAAGAGTGGGCATTTCCATTGCACTTTTATTGAAAACCAAAATGGAATGATTGTATCTTATTTCCTGTTATTCCTATGAATGGGATAAGCATTTCTTAGTGTAAGTTGGCCAGGCTATGGATGAAATCAATGCTGAATTTAAGTGTGCAAGATGGGGGTCACGAGGTGATGGGAGGTGACGTTGGTGTTGCACAAGTCCAGCCAAGGGTCAGATTAACGGCATAGAACTGATAACTATTAGGAGACTCCTAAAGACTTAAAAATACCAGTGTGTCTGAGGGCACAGCTTGGCGAAGAAGGTTGTGGTTTAGGAAATAAGGGATCTGTCATTCCAATAACAGACAAGCTTGTTGGCAGGTCATGGGCATGGAGAAGTTTCTAGAGAAGGAGATGAAATAGTGGAAGTGGTAGGAGGCCAGCTGGGTGGTGGGTATGTCAATAAATCAAGAGTCAAATGGAATTCCTCTCTGCACTAAAATCCCCAAAATCGTTTATGATGTTTTCGTTGAATGAATAGTGGAAGGAAGTAGAGGAAATCATGAATTGGAAAGACTCCAGAGCTGGAAGTTCAACTCACTTGGCATACTAGGCCTCTGTGAGAAGCAGATGATGTTCTTTTGCTGAGTTCTGAGAACATGGCCCAGCTCATAATAATTGCTCAATGCACTGGTCTTGTTGGTTTGTCTGCTGTTTTTTTTTTTAATTCTAATTATTATTTTAAGACTATGGGTCTTAAAAAAAAATTTTCTAATAGAGAAATTCATGAAGAAAGAGAAGGATATGATTTTTGACATAAAAAAATGAGAATTATCCCTCAGCTTTCAACCTTCATGGCAAATGGATGGAATCAAAAGCAGGCATGCAGACTAAATATGGCCACATGGAACAAGGCAAAAATAACTTATGGGGGGGAGAGGCAGCAGAATGAAACACAGAAAACAATGTTTCTTCATTTTCAAAAATAGTATAATATCAAAAGTTAACTTTTTCAGTGAATAGACAAAAATGGGTTTAATTTGTGACCTATTCATGCATGCTCATCATCCTCCCCCGAGGTAGTCTCCAGAGAGAAAAAGAGTTGAGCGGCACTAAGACAGTGAATGTGTTCACTTCTTTGAGTGCTCCCCAGTCCAACACAGAGGACTATCGGGAGGACAGAGTGATCCTGGCATTGGCCTAGGTCACGGGGTAAGACTACCACAGGTGATATGTCTCAATCTGAATCTATTAGACCATGTCACAGTGACGTGTACGGACACACGCACATAGTGTTTGTTCATGTAATCCATTTTAAGGAAGGAATATTTGTAATCCCTGTGCATTCAGACAAGAATTTTACCCTGCAGCTGAATGGCTGCTGAATGGTAATGCAAAGGAATGAAGGCATGCGCGAATGAATAGATGAATGAATGAATGAAATAAAAAAATGAAAGCATGAATGAAGGAATGAGCAAATGAATTAAAAGCTGTGCTAAGGAGTATTTCAGGTCCTCCACGTGCATAGGGGCTACTAAGAGTGTTTCCTTTCCACACCAGGTTGTCCTGGGGTTTGCTCTACGCCGTCTCCATCTTCTTCATGACCTTCTTTCTGGCACTTGTGATAAACGCTGTTGAGTATTTCATGCTAGCCAGCTTCATGATGGTCTTCACTCTCTTTCTACTGTATGGATTGTCCACGGTGAGTTGAGGATTTAAATTCCTCCCCATCCATCTCTTGCACTGTTGTTTCCAATGAGGTCATCCCGCATCTGTGTTCTCTCTGCTGTTTACATAAAGATCTCTACAGACATGCCCACTTTGAGGTGACATGTTTTGTAAGACATGTGTGTTATATACAACGTCATAACAGCTGCGCTTGTGTATGGTGAGTACATTATTGATGACCTGGAGACCGCTGGATCTTCTCTCCTGCAGATAGCTTTGGCTTTCTTGGTGAGCGTTTTGGTGAAGAAGTCTTTCCTGGCGGGACTTGTCATATCCCTGCTCACGGTCTTCTGGGGAAGTCTGGGGTTCACAGCACTGTACAGATACCTTCCTACATCCCTGGAGTGGATTCTAAGTGTTTTTAGCCCTTTCGCCTTCATGGTGGGAATGGCCCAGGTAAGAAGTCAACTGCTCACCTTTGTTCGCTAGAATTAAATAGTCCATGTCCATTTCATGCTCAGTAAATTAAGATATTTTTCTTTCATGTATGGGTACGTGTATGTGTGTGTGTGTGTGTATGTGTGTGTGTATTTGCATGTGGGTGCATGTGCAGGTGTATGCACTTAAGTGTGTGTATCCCTGAAGGCAAATCACTCTTCGATCTAGTTGTTGTGAGTCTGGGTCTCTAATTAAAATCAGAGACTCCTCTCTCTCTGAAATAAATATGTAAAATATTAAAAGAGAAACAGAATACACATTAGGGTTAGTTTGGCTGATCAATATGCTCTGGGGATTCCCAGTCAGGCTCTACTGTCCAGGAATAGAATTACCAGCAGGCTGCTATGTCCACATTTACCTGTCATCTGGGGATCTGAACTTGGGTCCTTTTGCTTGCCAGGCAAAAGCTTAAAACACTGAGCCACTCCCTATTCCTCAATGCTGTAAGATTTAAAATTTTAGTATAAGCACTTTGCATTAACAAAGGCAAACTTTCAAAGGCTTTGGTAGTAGTATTAAATCCATCAAAACAAATCATTGAGAAAGTAAAAAGGGGGCATAGGGTGGTGACTTTGGGGTGAAAGCACCAAAGTTAAAGGATGAGTTTGAGATCACCCCAGGCCTCCAATGCACATGCATCGCCTCACAGACACCCCCATACACACATACGCATGTGCCTACCCGCATGTAAACATGCATATATGCATGTACCCTACATGCACACGTACATGAAAAAAGAAAAGAAAAAGGGGGATTATTAATGTACTATTCTTCTTGTATGCTATGAAGTGCTTTCTGGTATTTTTAGTTGCAGACTTGATGCTGCAAATGCATCTTCTTGATCATCCTATCAGCAGAACAGCACACTTACCCCTTCTCTCAGGGCAGCTCTGCAGCTATTGACCACGCTCCCCTATGTTCCCCCCAGCTTCTGATAACCCCTCTCCTATGTTCTACTGCTAAGAGGTCTGCTTCTGTCTGTCAAAGAGTACACAGGATTCAAAACTACGAAGTGCGCTAAGGTTGCCCCCAAAGTAAAAGTTTTTTGAAGACATAGTTCTCAAGTAACAAATTATGATCTTTTTCATAAACTCTATTTTCTGTTTCATGCCTATTGGTCTCATTTCCTTTTCCTTCCAATTAGATGGTAATGACAATTGTGAGATATTTACTAATTAGCGCTTCACAAAATAGTTACTGATTATATTATTATATGATATTATTATACTATAAGAGTTAGTGATTATTAAACTAAATGGTATAGAGGAGCCCACTGGTTCTCTTGAAACTACCCATTGCTTCTATTCCCAGAGAAATCTTCATTGGAAATATTGTCTGGAGCACCGCATCTTTGATTGTATCTTATTTGTAAATGTCTGAGTGTGAGCCCAAAAGTCCTCTTTTGACAAATTTCCTTTCATCTTTATAATGCTTCATTTTCACTTAGGACGCACACCACAGTAATTAATAAATTGCATCTTATTATCCTTCACATGTTCACACAACACAACAGATTTCATTTACTTTTCTGTTCCCAGAAGGAAGCAGTAAGTAGCTATTTTGTTACTATGTTAAGTCTACTTGTTTACATTTTATTATAAATCTAATTTCACTTGTTTTTTAAAATTTTCCAGCTTTTACGCATGGACTATGATTTAAATTCTAACAGACTTCCCGATCCAGCAGGAGGCTCAAATCTAATTATAGCAACAAATTTCATGTTGGCATTTGATACTGTCCTATATCTGGCATTGATGGTGTACTTTGAAAAAATTCTGCCAAGTGAGTAGCGATTTGATTCCAGTCGAGTTTATTTTCAGCTTTTTACTTCATCCAACACAACTTATCCTCTGTATGCCCATTAATTTATTTTTTCAAGACTCAAACACCGTGGGTGTCACAGAAAGGAAATGAAGTCATCACCAAATAATTTCATTTCTTTCTTGTCCTTTGATTATGAGAATTGAAACTTGAGTCACTAATCCTACTTCAGCTTCGCTCTTCTCTAAATTATGGAATGTTTCTTTGTTTTTACTTATTTATTTATTCATTGGTGGTGCTCAGAATCAAATCCAAGACCTCCCACATGGGAGGCAAATTCATTACCACCTGAGTCCTGTGTTGTTTCTTTGTAAAAATCAGTTTGAAAGCGCCTTCCTTAGTGAGTCTGAGTCATGAAACCGTGTAGCGCGTTTTGGCGCAGGTTTGTGCGCGGGTAGTGCGCGAGCAAGGATGTGTGAGGTGCTGACTGCGCATCAGAACCACGCAGTGAAATGCAAAGAACCCTGACTAGTGCTAGAGAGATTCCATTGGCAATTTAACAGTGATATGGGGGGAGGGGGACCCATAGCTTTAACATTCTCCCCAGAGCTCACAATACCTAAGGACTATGTGAGGAAGACCATAAAGATTACTCTTAACTGTTCCTGGGAGACAGCATTTAAAGTCAAACAACTTAAGGGAGAAAGGGAGATTTATTCAACTTACAGTTCCAGAGGGGAAATACAGTCTTTCATGGAGGGACTGGCATGGCGTGGCTTATGTCAAACCCATCTGAGGGGGGCTAAGTGGGCTTCCTGGAGAATCTCTCTTCTTCCGTTCTGTGGTTCCTTTTATCTGGTCCACTACTGGGAGGTTCCAGTGAGATCTAGGGAGGTTCTGACTGGACTTATGGCTGATCTTTGTATTATCCAGATAATCTCTTCAGGTGGTCGTCTCATCTGATTTTAGTTAATGCCAGGCATGTCAAGTTGACACCTAAGATTAGCTATCACTAAGGGCCTATCGGAGCAAGCCTTTAATACTAATTACTTAGAGGGCTGAGACAGAGGATTATCAGCTCAGAGACTTCCGGATGGCATACGCAATTTTAAAGCTTGTTTTTGGAGTTAGGTGCGGTGATGGGTAGTTTAGTTCAACTGTGTGCAATGTGCGGGTTATGTGGGGCGCGGTGTCTGTGTGTGTGTGGGTGTGTGTCCTGGGTAATATTGTATAACCACCTACGATTCGCGAACCCAGCCATGGGAGCCGACGGTGCCACCTCCTTCTCCCCGGGGAGTTCTCCGGGAAGGTCTCCGTGGCCCTACCAGGACCAGAAGCAACAGGCCGTCCCCCCCCTGGTGGGGTGAGGGGGCGGGTTGGCGGCGGCGCGGGGTGGGCTTCTATACTGGGTGGAATCTGTGATCCCGACTCAGGACCTTCTGCCTGCAAGGCGTAGTCATTAACCCCGAGTGCCGACCGAGTGGGGGGGCCTGCCAGCCCCCAAGGGGGGCAAGGTGAGAGAAGACCACGGCGCCAAGAAAGCAGCGGCGGGACAGAGAAGGCAGGAGCAGAAGGAACGGGCGATCGAGGCAGAGCCGGGGGAGGCGAACCCCAGACGGAAAAAAGAGCAGGAGAGCGAAGGGGGCACGGACAGACAGCGACAGACAAGAACAGAAAAAAAAAAAAAGGGGGGGCCCCAAAAACAAAAAAGCCCCCCCCCCCCCAGAGAAGTGGGGGTGGCTCAACCCCAGGCAGCGGAGCAGGCGAGGGCGCAGGACACCGGAGCAGAAGGGGGAGGCAGCGCGAGCAGCGCCCAGGGGGGGGGCAGGTAGGGCAGGGGGGAGGGGCACAAAAGGAGGATGCAGGCGAAGGAGGGGCAGGTAAAAGAGGCCAATGGCGGATGTGCGCCTCGAGCCAGGTACACGGCGGGAGAGGGAGCCGGCGGGGGGGGAAAATGAGCCGCCGGACCACGCCCAAAAGCGCGGCCTACCGTAGGCGGAAAGAGGAACGAACAACAGCCACCGAGGGCCCCGGGACAGAAAATCGGGCCCCGCCTCGCTAACGGGGAGCGGGGAGCAGCTGAGCAGGGGGGCCCCCACCGGGGGGGCCTGAGCGCTGACCGCGGGCGGGGGTGGGGGTCGGCGCGGACCGGCGCCCCAACCCCGGGGAAAGCGCCGGATGCGTTGTTGCACGGGGAGCGGGGCGGGGGGAGAAGAAGGCGGGGGTGTGTAGAGTGTGTGGTGAGAGGATCTACGGGGAGGCAAGGAGCGCAGGAAGCTTACCGGTGACACGGGGGGTCGTGGGTGTGTGTCTGGGGTGAGCGTGCGGAATGAGGGAGCCACGGGGGGCGATGAGGACGAGGAGGGACGCGAGGGGGGAAAGGGGAAAGGCAGGGGGGACAGGACGCGAGAAGAAGGGTCACAAGATGAAGAGACGCCCCCAAAACAGAAACAGAACGGCCCCGAGACACAACCCAAGAGAGAGGGCCAAGAGAAAGAAGCAAGGGAGCCGGGAAGTAGAGGGCGGGGCACGCAGGGGGGGAGGAAGCGGGAAGGCGAGGCCGAGAAAGAACAGAAGAAACAAACAGCACCGTGGAGGATGGAAAGGATCGTGTGATTCACGGAATACCGCCGTGGAAGCGGTGTGCGGTCACGGCGGGTGGGGTGACGCGGGCTGAGTGTGTTGGGGTTGGGCGGAGCTGGGTGTGTAGGTATGGGCGCTGTGTGTTGGTGCAACGGCGTGTGCGTCAGGCGGTGCGGTGACACGGCGGACGCGGTGTCGCGGTCAGACCGGAAAAAGCGGAAAATAAAACGGCATAGCGAGATTCACAAAAGAGACCCGTGAAAGCGAATCGTGCCGGAGCCAGTCCAAAAAACGATAGCACACTACACGACGAAAGCAAAAGCCCCAGAGGAAGAAGCGAAAAAACGAGGGAGACCCCAACACGAGGACGAGAAAGCAGAAAAACGCAACACAAAAACGAGTGGAGCAGGGGGTGTGGGGGGGGGTGTTGGGGGGAGTGTGTGGTGGGGGGTGTGGTGGGTGTGTGTGTTGGGGGGGGGACAAGGTGGGAGGGACGAGAACGAGCCAAAAGAAAAACACAATTCAAGTAAACAAGACAAATAACAGACCGTGCTGATCGGGCGGGGCGCGGGGTAAAGGAGGGCGGGTGAGGGGGTGTGTGTATGGTGGTGAGGGGGTATCGTCAGGTGAGGTGGGGGGAGGAGAGTGTGGTTGGGGCGGTGGAGCCGTGTGGGCGGTCGTGTGTCGTTTATTTGATGAATGTAGAGCAGAATGACACCATGACAGCAAAGGGGGGGACGGAGGGCGGGCGGGAGAGAAGGAAGCTGTGTCTTAGACACGGACGGGAGGGGGTCGGACAGTTGTGCACGAAGATGACAGAGAGGGGGCGGGAAGCGTGTTGTAGGGAAAGGAGTACATCACGGAAGGGGTCTCGAGTGGGCTAGAGAGGTTAGAAGGGGAACTGCGTAGGTTCGAGGAAGGAGGGGATGTGGGGATCAGACAATAGACAAAGCGTGGGGTGGAAGAGAGGACTTCTGGAGGAGAGCGCTGGTGGTGGCGATGCATCATACTGTGGTACGGGAGGGGGGGGTGGTGATGTGCTCTGGCGCGTTGAGATTCCGTCCCAATAATCTCTCACATCGATCCAGAAGATCGACAACACACAATAAATAAAACAAAAACCTACAATCGGAGACGCTAAAGACATAGAGCTCACTGAGAGCATGGCTGCGAAGATAGCGATCAATAGATGCCAGGACCCGCGACAAAACAGGTTGGGCCTGTTGTGTGTTGGGGTGTGGGGGGGGGTGTACGGGGCATGCGCGGGGAGTGTGGGGGAGGGCTGTGGCACATGAAGAGTCAAAAATGCAGGAAGGAGATGGCGTATGCACTGTGTGTGGGTCGCGTAGGGAGCTAGTCGACAACTCAGTAATGTTCAAGGTAGGTAGTAGGCGCAAGCAGAGGGCATAGCGGTGTGGTGAGCGAGAAAAAAAAAAAGGATGCCTGAAATGGGAGAGTGGAAGACTGCAGGGGGGAGGTAGGGGGCGGAGAGGGAGAGCAGAAAAGAACAGAGACAAGACGCAAACGAGTTGGCGAATGGGGGTAGGGGGGGCGGGGGGAGGGGAGGGGGGGATGAAAGAGAAGCCGAGAGAGAAAAAAACTATGAAACGGCAAAAAAGTAACCCAGCGAGACTGAGAAAGGGGAAAGAAAGAACAGATTTGGTAAGACAAGAGGACCGGCAAGGGAAAGACGAATCAATGAGAGATGGAATACGCAACAGGGTTGGTGTGCATATTGGCTGTGCGAGGGAGAAAGAGGGGGGCGGAGCGAGAGCGAGTAAGTAGGGGGGACAAGAACAGGGAGCCTGGAGGTCATGAAAACACCAAGAGAGGATGGGAAGGTAGATATATGGGGGAAAAATAAGAGGGGCCGTGCGAGCCAGACACCGCCGTAGCCTGAAAGAGAGCGGAGAGGGGTGGTGGACCAGTCCCCAAGCCGAGAAGAGAGAAGGAGAAGAAAAGAGAGCACGAGAAAAGGACAAACGCGCAGCCAAGGAGAAAAGAACACGAACCGAAAAGAAGAAACACACGCCACGCAAAGGCAGGACCGGGAGGCAGGAAGGACAGGAAACACAGAGGGGAAAGCCAGGAAACGAGACAAGGCGGGGGAGACGAGAGAAAGCCAAGGCGCGGCGCCGAAAAGGAGACAGAAAGGAGGAGCCAAGGCCGGGG
>JALPQD010000380.1:2104327-2222957 GCA_023101885.1 Typhlomys cinereus | reverse complement strand
TCGGAACCACCATTGGACCGCCTCCACCTTCTCCTTGTTTACCTCTGCCCTGAGATTCACAAGCTCCACATTACCAGGACCCGAAAAACAGGGCCATCCACGCTTCGCCTGGTTGGTCTATTACATGGGGGTCTAGGATCTCGATAACTCAGGACCTTCCGCACTGCCGGCAGAGGGCTTAATCCCGAGCCCCCTCTCCAGCCCCTTATTATCTTCTTATTGATCTTTGATCACTGGCACCTGGAGGGAGAGAGAAAGAGAGGAATGTAATGCACTTTAATGAGAGAATAACTGTTTGACATTGGAACAAAAAGAAGATGATATCATGATCCTACAGGAGGGATGGCTGCCTGCAGGGATATGAGGATATCAAGTGTCTCCTTTTTCTACTTTCCACAGGAAAACAGAATTTGTTGAACAAGATCCGACGTGATGGATTACCACACTCTTAATGGAGCAGGGCAAGCAGTTTTAAAGGCACTGTGGAATTCCACAGAGAGATGTAAGTTTGCGGAGACTTTGGATGTTGAAGGCACAAATCCGTACATCAGAAAAAGTCAAGGAGGTCCGCTGAAGTAGTTTGGGTTATTGTGGCCAGAGTCCAATGATTTATAAACTGTTACCTACTTGAAAAACACAAACCCACAGACCCTTGAACAAAAGGTACTGACCTCACATCAATCTGGATGGCATGCCATTCGGTGAGCCTCAGGCAACCACAAGGAAACATTAGCATCTTCTTGTTAACACAGTTCTGAATCTATGTTGGTGTCCAAAGTTTACTATTTAAGTACCACCTATACTGCTCATAGCACAATTTGTATTAATAAGAAAATGGGGGATCCTCCTCTTCCCCTCTTCCTCAGGCCTCCTTCTCCACAGTACACCAGAACCATTTTCGTCTGGTTTTGTTACAGTTGATTTGATGACAGAGAAGTGGATGTGGTAGCCTCTGTGGAAGTTAAGTTCTGTTGAGGATTTCCTCTGAAAGCCAGGAGAGGACCCTCAGCCCGATGTGTTTTTAAAGTATAAGCAGTCGTATCTGCCGGCAAATCCAAGCAAACACCATCTTCACAAAGACATGGAGGAAACACGACAAGCGGTAGGAACTCGTGGAGGTGATTCGTGCATCTGAAGGGAATTGCTTGTGAGGGGCAATTAGAGATTGTACATTTTCTTCTGGAGGATTATTAGGTAGAACTTATGTGCCCCTTCAGTATAAACCTGGAGTTTTCTTATTCGTCTTGCTACTGTGATTGAAACCTAGTAGTTATCCGCTGCTAGGAAGATTTGCATGCCTTAGTGACACCCTCTGACATTTTTAAGTGAAAAAATTGAGCTCTGATAAGTTGCTCGATGGTCATTGAGCTCTAATTTTAGGCAATGAAGGCCTTGAACGTACACGTGTGCTACTCTGCGTCTCCTGATTGTTGAAATTGCAAGCCTGTTTTTGTTTGTGAATTAAGGGGTGAACTCTTCATGCCAGAAATTTGCATCAATCAACTCATTTAGCTCATCTGGCAAGGTTTTCTGCCGTCTTTCTATGAGACCCCAGGTCATGGGGAGTGATTATGTGTGTTACATCTAGCCGGTGTATGGATTTCACATCAGAAATATACTAGCAGCATCATAATATCTGGTGATCATGAAATATACAAACTAACTTTGTGGGCTATGTAGCTGGCTCAGGATTTAAAGCACTTGCCCATGGAAAACACAATGGTAAATAGATTGAAAACCCGTCATTCCTCAACAACACGACATGACCATCAAACACAGAAGGCTGAATAGGCAGACGTAGAATACAGAGGCTCTAGGTTAAATTAGAATTCCAGTGTTCAACACCTAAGGAGGAAGCGAGGTGGAGCTTGCTTCCACATTTCAACTTCGGCTGATAAATGTGAATTATGCACGTTCTCCCCCTACACAGGAATGCTAAACTCACCACAACAAAAGCATACCTACAGTTATGTCGGCTCTCTTCCATATGAAAACTTGAAAGAGAAACGAAAACTTGTGATATATGCGTCCGATATTAAAAATCCAATGTTTTCCGTCTATTTGATAATATTTAGGAACTTGAAGAAAGTTTCGAACGGGTCTGGGGCTCTGCATACATATAATCCGATGATGTGGAGTCAGAAGAAAGGCGGATCTGGAGGTCATGGCACCCAGCGTTCTCTACAACATTTGAATAGATTGAGTTATGGTGAAGTCTGGTTTCAATACAAACAAAAAAAATTGTATGTAGGACATAAAGAAAGAAAAAAGAACATGCAAGACTCTTGACTCCTTTCAGGGACTGTGGATAAAACAGTAGAGCCCATATTGGAATGATCCTCTACAAGGCTGCAAATCTACCTTCATCGGGTAGCTCAATTGTCTTTAATCAGCCTTTCCATATTCTGGGATTGGTTACATGTGAGGATTGTATTGCGGGCATGACCTGCTATAGTAGGGCATGGCTCAGTCACTAAGTCTCTCCTAAGTTCTGCCTGTCTAGTAAGGACTGAGCTTTCCTCTTCGTCTCTTAAATTTGTTACCCCTTTTTCAAAACTAGAAAACCAACCCCTCACTTGATGAGCCAATACCCCAGACCAAGTCAGCTGCCACACAGCAGATGCCCAGTCCGGAAATATACCACACTCCTGCTCAACAAGCCCACTAATGGCCCGACCTTAGGGGATCTAAGCAGTGGCCATGGGGAGGAAAAAGGGGGTGTGGAGACCAGAGGACGGAGAAGCCAAGGTCAGTGCATCTGGGATATTTGGGAACAAACAAAAAATTTTTTTTTTTTTTTTTTTGCGTGTGGCCTTATGCATTGATCTGTGGAGATGGCGATTTCCGTTTAAGTTCCGGGCACGTGGCTGCCTAAGACTTCTCTATGTACACCCCACCTCGCTTGATGCAATCTTGATTGTTCAAGGAATTCAACGAGATTCTGGGACGGAACCAACATGGACCTTGTTTAAAATGCAAGTCCCTGTTAGGATTGTGTAGCATCCCATATCTTGTTCCTATTGTCTTTTCTTACTGACTGATCCTGCTAACTGGGGATTGAACCCAGGAGTTTGTTCCTACATGTTAGAAAAGGCTTTATTTGAGGGAAATATGGTCAGGTGCTCGCAAGCAGAGGGAATGCTTACCATCCCCTCCCACTGGGAGCTTTCGGGCATTTCTCTTCCCCTTCTCCATATTACGTTTTATATGAGGCAATTTCCACTACGTTTAAAAAAAACTGGGTTTTCTAGACTGGCTTACCATTCAAACCCATCTGATCAGCTCCTGTCATCATTCGTCAACATTAAATTCTTCCTGCCACATCCCCTGTGAATTAGGCTCTGATTGGCCCCCAACACCTAATATTCACTGATGGATGAGACCTGCAGTTTCAGATCTTTCCTGCAAAGCGGCTCTGAAATTCTGCAGCTTTGTTGACTTTCTAAAATTCCTGAGAATTCTATTCTGATACTCTTTACCCCTCCATTCCCATCTCAGCAAAATCCAAAAAGTTGTGGGGACTTTGGACATCAAGAAAGGATCATTTGCTCTTCACTGTGACGACGCTGGGGCCTGGACATGCCCTCTTCCACTGGGCTCCTCAACAAAGGAGAAGGAGAATCTGCCAGCCAAGGAAGACCCAGATGCTCCAGTTTCCAGGACTCATTAACCGGCTGAGAGAGAGAGAGCTGGCTTACACAGGGAGCAAGGGGTAAGCGTCACATGATTACTGACGCTAGGGTCTTGGAAGGATAGTGTTTTCCCCTCTGTCCTCTATTGTCAGGAACCTGTCTATAGAGATGGCGAAAATACCTGAGGAAGAGATAGAAGCCCACATCTTTCAGAGTCTTCTTCAGATCTCATTTATTAATAAGGATACTTAAAGGAGCGTACGAGTCGCATTGAGAGGGGATACATTTTGTATGGTATTCTCGAATTGGACCGGCCTGGAAAGGATTTTCGATAGGGTTGTTGGAAATCTTGTGTAGAAGTTGTCACCACCACCCACTGAAATAAGGTGCCCAACCTTCTCCCTTCTCTTTTTGTGGAGTAATGTGGATATGAATTCACCGAGCAGGTGCGCGAAATAGCTCCTCAAAAACAAATGGAACTCAATTCTCAGCTCAGCCACAAGGTCTGGCTGCCGGGTTGCCCCTATTGGGCCAATCGAGTTCACAGAAATTATTTCTCACCAAAATAAGAAAAAAAGTAAGTTTTACCAGGTTATGTAGATAGCTACAAATTACCCTGATCGGCCTGCCATTTTTTGTCTCTTTGTCCCTTTAAGGACTCCATGTCGCTATGTTCTGTCCTTTTCTCTCTGCTCATAAAATGTGTCTCATTCACGCATGTTCTAGTTTCACTGTTTTAACTCCAGAAATTAGATAACTAGGCTCAAAACGCAACCACCGGATATCTTGAAACCAACAGGCAGAGTGTAGTCATGCTAAATGAAAGGAGTGTGGAGAGGGGTCAAAGTGTTATGTTGCTTGCCTGACAGACATGGAGCTCTGTGTACTTTAATCCCCACTGTACAAACTGGGATGGAAGTTACAGGGTCTGTAATTCTGCATGTAATCTGGGAGGCTGGATTATTCTGAAGATGAAGGACATTGCAGTAGTCGTGCGCTTGGAGTGAAAGGGTTTGGGCTATTTGGCATGGGGCATGAAAAATAAAAGTGGAGACTGAAAGTGTGCAGTGGTGAATGATGCCCTTGGCTCCTCAAAACTCTGAAGAAGGGGAGGTTCCTCCTAAAGAATATATGAGAAGTTAAAAAAATGCTTCTGAAATTCATTTGTGATCTCCACCACAACATGTACCTCCTCTCTCATGGAATAAATAAATATTTCAAAGAGATAAAGAGGAAAGACGGAGGTGAAGGGAGTTGGGACGGAAAGGCATAAAGGAAGAAAAGCAATGAAAAAGAATGAAAGAGCAATAGCGAATACCGAGAGAGAGAAAGCGAGGACAGAGAGAGAGAGAGAGGGGAGAGAGCGAGAGAGAGGGGAGAGAGAGAGAGAGAGAGAGGAGAGAAGAGAGAGATTGAGAGAGATGAGAGAGGATGAGATTGTAGAGAGGAGAAAGTGAAATCCACTTATCCTGCTTCCTGGGTATAGGTTATTCTAGTTATGGGCTTGATTCTGACGCTAATAGGAAGGTACCGAATAAGGTAAAGGGAAACTCAAAAGGGCTCAGTCCTTTCCTTGTTTGAGGGCAAGACCTGGAAGCCTGGATTGGTTCTAGTTCCCATCAAGGGTATGGAAAAGGAGGTCATTACTCTCTCTTATGTGCCTCCCAGGCAAGAAATGCGACCTGTAAAAAGGTTCCCCAGGAAAGTGTTTGAGCTCCATAAGGACTCAAGCGTCTGTTGTCCATATTGAGGGTGAGTTCTCCTTCTACCCTGTGCCCTTTCTCTCCTGTTTCTGCTTTGCCCTCAGTATGTCAAGGGGACTCAGAAGTTTACAGAGAACATGATTGGTTTTTTTTTTTTCACTTTTCCCTTCCCTTCTCTTTCCTTCACTTCAAATTCATCCCCTCTCCCTCACTTCTCCTCTCCTTTTCACAATTTTCGTCTCCTGACCTTACCCTTCTCTACTCCAACCTCCTCTCTACATCTTCCCTTCTACTTATCCCTTTCCTCTCTTATTTTCTCTGCTCACTTCTCTGCAACCACCTTCTATTTTCTTCCCCTCTCTCTCTTTCATTTCCCTATGATTCCCTTTCTCTCCCTTTCCATCCCTTTTCCTTCCCTCTCCTTTCCTTCTCCCTTTCCTCTCTCCTACACTTGCTTCTATCTATTTCCAACTCCCCTCTAGCTCTCTTCTCGTCCTTTCTTCTTTATCCCTTCCTCTTTCTTTCACCCTAATCATTTCTTTTCCCTCCCTTTTTGCTGGCTTCCTTAATTATTTCTCCCTTCTCCATTCTTTCCTTGTCCTTTCCAACCACCTCTCCCTTCCCTTCACTTCATTTGCCCACCTTGCATGTTCATTGGGTATTTTCATGTATGCACCTAGTGGACTTTGCTCATATTAATCACATTCTTTTCTCTGTGGCTTAATTTACCTACACACCTTCCCTCCATTCTCTGTTCCCACCTTTCAACTTCTCTGTGTCTCCTGCCCGATCATTCCCCTATTCTACTTAAGGTATCGCGTTGTTATTTTCATAACATTACATTGTATATGCTGGGAATTTGCATCGATTTTATAAAATAGAGCCCTAGACCTCTGTGCATGTAATGTGAGATGTTTTCCATTATGTCCACAGAAACCACCCGACCCCAGGTTCCTCACAGCGGCAGGAAGGAATCATCTCTGGGCCCTTTTATCATGGGTCCTTTGATCTGGGTCACACCCCAGCATGAGACCCGGTATCACTGCTCCTCTTCCTAGGAAGCTGTGCAGTTAGGGCTGCACACCTGCCGAAGGGACATTGCTGTGGACTACCGTCCTGATATTTGAATGAGGCCATGAAGTGCTCCCACACTCTATGTCGTTTCAAGAAGGGCAGCTGATGGATGGGTGTTTCCTCCCAAGGACCTCTGTCAGTTCTACCTTGAAGACACATGTCTGAGTGAGGTTTTCAATCCCCAGTCACTACTTGGAAAACATTCAGATATCTTCAAACTTAAGTGTTAGCCTATGCGCCCCAGGTGGGCTTAGACGGCCAGTGCATCAGCAAGACGCTTCTTCAATCTCCAATTCAGAAATGTCAGATCCAGCTCAAAAAACCCATGGTCAGATTACCCAACCTCTAAGTATTCACTTTGGGAATTGTTCATGTTCCCCGCTCCCAACCAGCGACAAGTAACCTTGATTATCCCAGTCAGTCATTTACTGGTCAGAGTGATTTACAAGCCCAATGCAAAATGTACGCATGAAACCGCCCTGCGCCCATGCCAGAACTCAGTCCAGGACCTTGCAGTCTCCAAGCTCCAGTGCCTGTCAATGTTTCAGCGAACTGCCTACCACACCACCAGGGTCAGACTTTATGTTATGGAGACAGGACCAGGGAAGCCCTGGATTCCCCGGTTCTTTTCCCATCCACTGCTGTCAAGTACAGCTCTATTGTCCATCTGTGTATCTCGTCAAGACTCTGAACGAATGGGCTACCTATCTGAGGTATCCCAGCAGACTTCTTCATCTTTGGAAAGTGATGGTGGTGGATGAGATCTGTACTTTTTGAAGGCAGAAAAAAACTGTAGACCATCTCTTGATTTGAGAAATGACTGATAGTACCCAGTAAGAGAGACGGAAGGAAAGCCTTGAGAAGCTATTACAGGAATCAGGGTGTATAGACATGCACACAATGGTAATCTTGGAGAAAACCATCAGGTGACAGACTTTGCTGATCTCCATTTGCCAATACTTTACTCTGCCTTACAATGGAAGCAAGCTCCTGGAAACCGCCCCAAAGTTTATTTTGGAAATAGGACATGAAAAACCTAGTGAGCAACCTAACACTGGTATTATAGCTCTGTGACTAAGGGATGATCATGACATGTGACTTTACCAGCTGAGGCACTAACTGGTCTGAATTCAAGTTCTTCGCATGTTGTTTTTTCCTTTAGAACAACTGCCACATTGTTGTGAAAGGGGGAATGTGTTATGCAGCGGTGGACTCAGGCAACATGGCGACTCCTGAGATGTGATATGTACATTGCTTAGCTCTTATAATAGCTCACCATTGTTCTTAGTATCAAAACTAATTAAAAATGACTCTATCTAAATTGTTTCGCTAATGACTAAAAGAGAGGAACTTTTACATGTATATTGTTTTATTTTCCTGGTTAGAGTAGAGTACACTTTATCCTAGGACCCATCAACAGGATAGGCGAATAGGAGGGAATTTACAGGGCCCATGATGAATGGGAGTTGAGGGGTGTTGGAATGGATGAGACCTAGAGGGGAAGGGTTTGGCAAAAAGACATGGTTGAAGGGAGCCGTAACAAGGGATGCACGGCGCAAGTCCTAAAGCAGGAATTGAAAAACTACTATGAAAAAATGCGTTATGAACCAAGAGACTTGGTTCACCTTTGAAATAAAATTACTGGAATATCTTAAATTTGTGATTTTTACCCGTGAAAGGCCTTATTGCAAGTTGTATTTGGATACTTTTTCTATTTATCCTATTTTCACACTATTCTCTGTTTGTATATTATCTATTTTAGTTGAATTAAATTTTATATTATTTTATATTATATGTGTTGTTAATCTTTTACTGGAGACCATTTGGTAAGACTATAAACTTCTTTAAGGGTATCTTAAATAAGTTGCTACTACACTGCCTTGGCTCAGCCTGATGGGTATGGGGATATTACCCCATGGCAGAGATTTAAAATGCTTTTTTAAAATAGAGTCTTACTACAAAAGTAATTCAAGCATGGATAACCGGCACTTATGCTCTTAGAGGCAAGGGACTAACAGCCACAAAGTGTCCGATACTAAAGGTGGAAACCAAAAAGAGCTCTAGGCAATGTGCCACTGCGTCTACCCACTCATCCGAAGAGGAGGACCCAGAGGACGTTTGACATGCATACTAAAGATGCTCCGGAATGGGGGCAAGGGAGCTGGAAAGGAAGCACGGGAGGGGAGAGAGGAAGGAAAGTGGAAAAAGGGCAGGGCGGCAAGGGGGATCCAGGAATTGTGGAGGCTTGGGGAATAGGGTGCTTAATCAACTTTGTATGAGTGAAGAATAAACCAAAAGCGTATATTAAATACGTTGTTCTTGACTTGTTCTATTTCTCTATATTGGTTTCTTCGTATAGTCCCTTAAGACTGAAGAAAGGTTTTTTCATTATAGCATCTATTGCATTACTTATTAATGTCCATCATTATTAAAGTTGTATATTTGGGTAACTATGAGAATGGGAAACCCACCGACATTGGTGAGGCCAATCTCTTGAACTAACACTGATCCCTGCAACTATATCTAGATTGAAGACCAACACTCCAAATTCATGTGGACAATGCTTAAAAATATAAGGACTATTGAAGATTTATGTAGGGCTAGGACCCCAATGCGTGTACGGAGTATTCAGTCACTACTCAGACTTTATCGCTTTTGATTTCGTGATCCGTGTTAAATAAAAACCAATCCTGCACACTGATGGGTTTCTCATTTACCCACCACCTTCCGGCAGTTGCCTTTCCTAACGGCTCTGAAAGTCAGGCTCAGGGGAAAAGTATCTATCCACCTTCACTCTACCGAAAGTCCAAGTATGAGTGTCATAGTGGGCAGTGCTGCGAGAGGGGGAGGTAGCGGAGGTAAGACCGTCCATAAGGTGTAGGTCGTGTTTGTCTTTGATTCTTGTTCCCCTTTGGTTACTTCTCACCAACATATGACAGACCTGATTGCCAGCTGGGGGGAGTTGCGAACATTTCTGAGAAATATATTACCCAGGTGGATAGATAATTTCTAGAAATAGGGGACAGGTCCAGCAACTATCCGCAAAGGATTTGGGAATGTAACTACCAAACATCCTGGGACACAATTGAATGAAAGCTGTCCTAAGAGGTCAGTTCATCGCTCTAAGGCCTAATCAAAAAAAATGGACACACTCAGAAATAAACAAATTCACGATTGCAAGCTAAGAATTTAGAAAAAACTTGAGCAATGATCCCAAAACTCGTAGAAGCGAGGAGATTAGGAACATAAGGGGAGAAGAGAAATATCTGAAATTGCGGCTACGGAAAATGATTAGAAAAAAAAATCAACCAGTTAAAAAACTGGTTCTTCTGAAAACATTAATAAGATTGATCCACCCCTAGCTAAAATTACCCAACGCAAGAGCGAGAAAACCCAAAATTAACAAAATTAGCAATGAAATGGAGTTATCACTACTGAACCCAAGAAATCCAGAGGAATTAGAACATATGTTTCAAAAACTTATACTCTGTGAAGTTTGACAACCACCAAAGAAGTAGATGATTCTAAGTAAACATAAACCTACCTAAATGGAATCAGGAAGTTAGTGAATTATTTAAATAATCCTATAACATATAAGGAAATTGAAGAAAGAAGTGATCTCGAATCTTCCCACCAAAAACTGTCCTGGACCAGATGGATCAGACAGAATTTTCTTACCGAACATTAAGGAAGTTAATAACACCAATACTCCTTAAACTGTCCCACAAATAGCAACAAAGGAAGGAACACTTACCAAAATTCCTCTATGAAGGCTAATATCATCTTAATACCAAAACCTAATAAAGATTGACTTAAAAAAGACAAATATAGGCCGATCTTCTGATGAACACCACACGCAAAGATTCTCAACAAAATCTTAGCAAATCGGATTTTTTAAACACATATTAAAAAGATCATCACAGGGACCAAGTAGGCTTCATCCCCGACACACAAGGTTGGTTCCCAATCCATCAACTCAATAAATGTAATTCATATGTAAACCAGTCCAAAGTCCAACCCATGATACTCTCGATAGGATTGCAGAAAAAGCCTTTGACAAGATCCAACAGCTTTTATGATCAAAACGCTAGAGGACAGTAGCATGGCCGGAACCTTTATCAATATAATAAAAGCTGTATACAAACAAGGCCCACTGCAAGGATTAGCTCAGTGGGAACATTGGACGCATTGCACTTCGATCAGGAACTAACAAGGCTGTCAACTCTCACCACTCTATTCAATATTCGTATTTACAGTCTAGCTGAAGCCATTAAGACAAGAAAGGAGGACATAAGAGGGATTCAAATCGGCAAGAAGAAGTCAATACTATCCCTATTTGCAATGACATGATCTTATACCATGAGTGCTCCCAAAACTTCACCAGGAAGCTTCCTGGAATAATTGAGAAGTTCAGCCTGGTAGCAGGATTCAAAAATAAAATGGGCAACAATCCGAGGCCTTCCTATATGCCCAGAAATGAAGAAGTGAAAAAGCCTTGAGAGAACACCAATCCCCTTTACTATAGCCCTACAAAAATGAACAATACCTTGGTATAACCTAACTACGGAGGTAAAAGCCTCCTCTACAATGAAAACTTTAAAACCCTAAAGAAAAAGAAATTGCAAAGGACACCAAAGTGGAAAGCCATCCTATTTGTTCCTGGATTTGTCAGAATCAAAAAAATTGTAAAAATACCATCCTACCAACGGCAATATACAAATTCAATGCTATTCCAATTAAAATCCCAAAAGCACTTCTTTACCCGAAGTTGACCAAACAATCTCAAAAATTCCTTATGGAGGCACAAAAGACCCGTATAGCAAACAAAGACACATTTTGAGTAACAAAACACTGCTGGATGTATCACACCATACCAAATCTTACTCTATACTGCCACACATCCATTAGTTATAAAACGCGCCCTGGTATGGCTCCAAAATGACAACAGATTCAATGGATAAGCGTTGAGACCCAGATAAAACCACAAAAAATACAGCATTGGGTCTTTGGACATAAAGGGGCCAAAGAATCCAATGGAAAAAGAACAGCATCTTCAACCACTTGGTGCTGGCAAAAATGGATTCCACAGCAGAGATTAAAGCTGGGACCCATACTTGTCACCATGTACACGATTAATTCTTAAAGGATCAAGGACTTGATATAAGGCCAGAGACTATAAAAACATAGTTGAAAGGATAGGGAACTCCATCGAGCTGATGGGCTAGGCCAAATTTCCTAAATAGACATCCAAGGACCAACAGTCACTGCTACCAACTCTGACAGTGGGACCTTGTGAAATTAAAGAGCTTCTGTTTTCAGATAACAGCGATAGATTTGTAACCTCGAGATCTAAAGGCAAAACACAGAATGGGAGGAAAATCTTCACTAACCCACATATCTGATAGAGCTCACTGTCCCAGAGTGCACAAAGGAACTTAGAAAACTAAACTCCAAGGAAAAACCCCAATGGCCCAATTAAAAATGGGCCCGGAACTATAAAAGAAATATTAGCAGGGAAGACATTTAAAATGTCTAACAAGTATCTTAAAATAATGCTACACTCCTTACCCATCAGGGAAACTGCAAAAAAATAAAAACTTCCCTGAGATAATCATCCCACCCCTGGTCAGAATGGCAAAAAATCCCCAATGCAAAACAAGTACAATTGCTGGAGAGTATGAGGAATGAGGGGAAACTCTCCTTACATTTGCCGTGGGGAATACAGTCCCTACAGCCACTCTGCGAGCGTCTGGAGGATTCCTTAAAGAAATAAAGATTGAAATGCCATATGACCCTGCTATCCCCCTTTTGGGATATAACCCCCCCCATAAGCATGAGGTTCGCCTCGATAGCCAAGTGCGACCATGTTCATTAGCAAGCACTTTTACAATAGCACAGTCATGGAATCCACCCAAAAGTCAACAGTGGACGAGTAAGTCGATAAGGAACAGGTTTACATCTTATACAATGAGTATACTCAGCCATAAAAATGATGAATTACTGGAATTTGCTGGGAAATGGAAAAATTAGACACAATTATATTAAAGAGGTATCCCCAACCCAGAAATTAAGCGGCCCTATGTACTCCCTAAAGGTGGCTCCTAGTTCCAAAAACTCACCCAGTCCCACTGAGACACGCAAACGGTAAACCTATGTGATACAGTAATTGCAAGGATTCTGAACAGGAGGGATGGGGTTGGGCTGCCACACCAGACACAAGGAGGAGAAGTGACCATGTTTACCGCAGAGAAAATAGGCCTCCATCCAGGAATGCAATGTGGGTGACCTACAGTGCCCATCAGCTGGGAGTGAAGGCTTGTCAGGCGCAGCAAAACTCCAAAAGACAAATCAACAAACCACAATCCAGCGCTTCAGAGACTCTCTATTCATTCACACGAAATTGGCCAGCCTAATCTCTCCCCATCCTGAAGCTTCGGGACATTTGCGGAAGATGTGGGGGTCGGTAGCTTGTAAGAGCAAAAGGATGGGAGGAGCAATGATTTGCAAGATTCTCCACACTAGTTAAGACCGTGGCTCATCTCCACAACTTTAAATAGGGACTTTGCATGCCCTGTGGCATTGTCCAACACACTTTTGACCTCACAAAAGTCTAGACATCAGGGGACAGGCACCCAGCTCCTTGGAGGGAAGGCATTGACGCCACAGTCTTGTTCCTATGCTTCAGGGGAACCGAGAACGGGTTCAGGGACCGCCACTGGGTCCTGTATGTCACGGAAGAGAGGCCCCCAGAGGAGAGTTAGATACACAATAAACGACTCTCTGGGATATGGGGGGGAGGCACATGGGGGATGGGGCGGGAGGAGAGGGGCCGCAGGGGCCATTCGGGTGGGTTGAGGAGGAGGGAAGGGAGGGAGTGGTGTCTACTACTTTTTTTAAAAAAAGTTTGTAGGAGCGGTAATCAAAAAAATGTAATAAAAAAAAGGCATTACAACTGTCTAAGAAATGTCTACACACCAAAAGGAGCTTTCTTATTCTTCCATGACTGTAGCGGAGTCCCGTAAAGAGGGAAGCAGGAAATAGGAGGTCTGGCTCCACATAGGGCAGTAGCAGAGGAACTCATCAAATGTCTTCAGGTAGGTACTCTGTTCCTAGGATGGTCCAAGAAGAAGGGCGTTCTTTCCTCACAATTTACCAGGAGGTGCGCCTGGCTACTTCATGTTATGGGCTAGGGCAAAGAAGAATATTTTCTCTTCCTTTTTTAAAAACCATTTTTTCCTCTTTATTTTGAGAACAGAGGGAGAGAGCGAGGGATGAGAGAGAGAAACGTTAGGATCTAGGTCTTGGCACAAAGCATCTTACCATGCTGAACTTTCTTGCTGACCCCAGAGAATGATATTTTCAAGGCGGTTGGTAAATTGCTAAGCAGATGTCAGCTACTCAGTGGTTTTAAGGTATAGGGCTACTAGCTATCATGGATCAAAGGACCTGACTCCTTTATTGGTAAGCAACACTGAGGATGTTGGTATTCCAGGAAAATTGGGAAGTGGAGGCGGACTGTTGAAGGGAGTTCATGATCATCTTTCGCTTGTACATTAAATTGTAAGAAATATTGCTGTCCCACGGGAAAGAAAGCGAAGCTTACAGCCTAGGTTACCCATACCTAGCGTACTGATTGACAGAAAGAAAGTGCATAATCCACATAGTTGGCGGGTCACCCAGAAAAAAAACTCTACTTAATTTGCCTCTTTTAATTGTTCTTAGATTAATAAATGCAAGATAAGCCTGAAGTTTAGTGTAACAAGTCCGCACAAAAGAACTAGATTTAAGGTATCATAAAAAGACTAATAAGTTAATGTCCTAAATGAGTTCAAATTAAATTCGTGTTTTATATAATTACTTGAACAGTTTTTACGGCTCAGAATGTTGATGCTACGTCTTTCTGTCAGAAATTAATGCCAACAATTTATGAAATACACATCCACATACCCTTTTGGAAAAAACAAGCTCTATAAAAATGGCACACACAATAACACATGTATGTCTGTAAGTTGAAAGACACAAAACGAGTCAACATATCTTCTCTATTTCAACACAGGGTGGGGTCTGTGATGACTAATCCTCGTTGTTGTCTTGATAGATTAAATCAAGCTATATTGGACTGGATCGATGAGATGACTTTTTTTAATTTAGGAAGTTATTCTTAATTTCGCAAGCTTCTATATCTTTAATTTAAAAAATCATAAAAAAAATGAAATCAAGACATCTTCAAACGTCTCGGCGTTCCACCCTTTAAATGCAAGAACTCTTGAAAGTTGTGTACAGCTACTGGACGAAGAAAAAAAAACCTTTGAGGTCGTTGCCACTTGAAACAAACTTTTATAAAGCTGAGGCTCCTCCAGGAAGTAATTGCCTTTACAAAATCTAAAAAAGAGGGGGAACTTCGGACCAAGAAAAACCAAATCAAACAGCCAAATTCCAGTGTTCCTCACCATCTTGTGTCCCATGTCAAACGAACCCTATTTCTGTCCAAACGGCTTGCTTTTTACTTCTGACTCTCCAGCTCACCCTGCCTTGTGCAACACAGAAAAGTGCTGGATATCAAACCCTCATTTTAGTTTTGTTTACTAGGCAAGCTTTCAAAAGCCCTGTATACTTGGTGGGAAGCATTATCTTACAGGAGGCTGCGACTCACGTAAGAGAAAGGAAAGCGAAAAAGGAGGAAAAAAATCAGTTCTTCTGGCATAGACAAGGTTCACTGAAGCGAAACTATGACACTGCCAACCCCTGTAAACTCCGTTTTACAAAACGGTGAGTTTCGTTTTGGTTGTAAAATATGTCGACGCTAATGAATTAAGTGTCAGTTGCCACTGAAGCGGATGTATTAAACACCATGGACATCTTTGCCAATGTAGATCTATTGCCCTTTCTTTAAACATGGTGAATTCACCTAGCAATATTAAACAAATGATATCGTCTAAACCCCTAAACACATTTTAGGCAATTTGAAATTGATTGAGTTCAAAGCAAATACAACTTTAATGGTAACAAATGTCTCAATAACACTGTGGGGTACTTGAGCTTTCCCCAGGGACCTCAGGGCCTTCTCCTGCAGGTGCTTCTCTAGGTCATCAGGTGTCTTCAGCTTGCACTTTCACTCTCCTCCTAGGTTCTGGTGCTGCCTCAGCTCTACCTGTGCACGATTAAAGTTGTGGGAGGAAGTGACAGCTGAGGTTTCAGGCGAGCTGGGTTAACAGCTATAAACTTTTCATGATTGTGTTTTTGTGTGTGGTTGCGGTGTGTGTGTGTGGTGTGTGTGTGTGTGTGTGTGTGTGATCTTATTCTTTGTTTCTTTTTCCTTTTGATGAGGTCTTTCCTTTTCTTCCCATTTCCTTCTTGTTATTCTGCATCCTGGCAGGGATGTGCTCTTGCACTGCGGATTTTTTAAAACGCCTTTTAACTGGTACCGCTTGGTGCGGAGTTGTGGAGTGTGGTACATGGCATCAGCACCGAGTTATGCAGGAGCTGGAGGCTTTTTGGTGGCTGGCACAGGAGATACGTAGACAGATGAGAGGATGGAAACCTTCTTCAGGTGAGGGTCTTGTTGGAGGTGGTCTTTTTCTTTTTAACCTCCTTTTTCGTGCAGAATCATGAGACTATCCTACTGCAAATAGCACTTGGAGATGGTGATTGCCTTATTTCGGGCCAAAGCATGCTCTTGAATAGGTGGGTTGTAATTGTTGCATTAGGAATGTGAGAGGGGTGGGGCCAAATTGTCATTTGTTTGTTTGTTGTCTATTTGACCAGGCTTCCTGGGTTGGCAAAAACTGGGGGGAAGACCCTATTCCTAGCTTTGAGACACGGAGGGCGAGCATCTCTTGTTATTGGGGGCCTTCTTGATTTGGAAGTGGAGAATGGGAGGCGATCGGTTCTCAGATGGTGGAGACGGCGATTTTCCTTCCTTTGGAAGCGGTGGGGGTGAGGCAGTTTCTCCTGTTATTAAATGGAGAAGGAGAGTATCTCCTCTTTATGACAGGAGAGATCTTCTTGGGGAAGGAAGGGCTTCACATGGAGGTGGAGAAACATCTCTTCGCCTAAGGGGTATGTTGTGAGACCAGAGCCACAAAGGAGGATGAAGCAGCGACGGAGACCCGTGCCTGGCTGAACAGGTGATGGGGAAAGTTACTCCTCCTTACCCTTTTTAGTCACGGTTTATTGCCATCGCTTCTCCATCGCCTCCACGGGGAAAGTGTCTGTGGTGTTGTGATTAAAGAAGCACTCAGTGAAGGGCAGTACTCTTCACCTACCCACCTCACCATTCTTCACATGGGGGCCTCTGAAAGCTCATCTGAAAAAGAAGGACGAGAGTCAGATGCGACTGCTGGTTCTGTGGTCTATACTGGCATCTTCATACACATAGGAAATCTCGGCATCCATTTTGACACACCTGTGGGCGGTGAACGTGACCTTTTCTCAGTAAACTGGGTTTTGTCACTTTTCTGAAGTTTTCCCTAGTGACTAGAAAACAGGACATTTATATCTAGGCCTTGGACTCTGTTTTTGTTGGTGGAATGACGATTTTTGAGTGGAGTTGATGGAAGACGGTCTGTGCCTTGGCCTTGGAGGACTTGCTGAAGGAGAAAACTAGGAATTTTCGTGGTGGGGGGTGGTGGATGCACTTGTGGAGTTTCTTTGGTTCTTATTGACCGAGAGTAAAGAGACTGAATGGCTACTTCAGGGACCAAGGGATGCTGGTCTCCTTGCAGCCCCCCTGTGCCTTTGGTGGGGGAGGCATCTATCTGGTTGGGTCCTGCACCATGACATGGCCGCCTTCTTGTGTTCTGTTCTTTTAGGCGCGTATGGCCTGACAGGACTGATGTCTCTTCCTTGGTCTTGAAAATAAGGAGATTCAAGGGGTGTATATGTCTTACATCTGCTTTGGACCATGACCTTGCTTCTATTGCTTCTATTTTGGACTTTTTTCGGGGGGGCGAAGAAGATTCTTTAGGGTCTGGTGTTGAGGTTTCAAGCTTGGAACTTTCAGGATTTCACTAGTGGAGTCATCTCTTGTACTGAGACGTTTGATTTTCACTGAAGGTTATGGAAGCTCCGGAGTTGTTTCTTCTTTCTGGGATCGGATAAGATTGGGCTAACTGTTCTGTGATGGGGAGATGAAGAATGACTGGGCTTTCTCTCTCTCTTGACAGACGACCATCTTCCAGAGAGGAGATCTGGATTTTCTTCTTCTTGGACTCCCAGACTGCGCCCTTTTTTTCTCTGTGTTTCTCTTTTTTACTTATCCTCCTTATTTCTGTCTTCAGTCAATTTATGCAGAATATGCCAACTGTTCTCTGTTCTAGTCTCTGTTTATTTCTTCTCTCTTTCATTCTAGAAGACAAGCAGAAGGGATTCCAGTGATTTTTTTTTTAGTGCACTCAATAGCAGGGACCAGAAGCTTTCTCACATGACTTCTCAGGCATTTTTCCATTGAAAAAACCCACATCCGATTGATTTGGCCTCATTTTCAGAATTGGATTCTTCACTTCAAGCTGATTGAATATAAATTCAATCACCAATATCATCTTCAAATCCAAGGATTTCCTTAATAATTTGTTCTCCAGACTTTATAAACTCCAAATTTATTTGGCTCCTACCCCACATTTTCTTAGGCATTCTGCAAAATTCAGCTACTCCAGTGCTTCTTCTGATTGTTGTTGACGGATAGTGATCTCCTGTTCCTGTACTTTGCTGCCTCTATCGAGATCGCTCCTCATGGTAAATTTTATGGCATCTTGGAACTACGTTTCTGTTGGGGAAGATGGCTCAATGGTGAAAGTGCTTCTTGTAAAAGAAAAGCATTGGATTTCACCCCCTCCCCCCACATATCACAATAGAATGTTGATTGGGTTTTGCCTTATTACTGAAAATTCGTCTTCTGAAGGTAGATCTTAAACTCCCCAGTAGTATATGTGACTAAAGAGACTGGTTTCCATAGCAAGCTTGTTCACATTCAGAGATCCCAGAGAAAAAAAAAAAAAAAAAAATCAAGTAAATGTAAAGTAATCAGGCTGATTTCTCTGTCCGCATTCATTATCTACTTTCCAATTCACACCAAAATCATGGATGCGGAAAACAGCTGGAAATACGCAATACTTCTTCGGGTGGGTCTCTGAGACTGAGGCAGGCGACAGTTGGATTAGGAAGGTGTGACGGTAATCCACAGATAATCTCTCACTGGCTTTTACCATGTAATGTCCCTAAGGGTTTGTGCTAAAATGATTGGCTCACAGTTCATTTGATATTTGATTAAGCCGGGAAGTTTCGTGGGGTGTGGAGCAGTAAAAGGCTTGGAGTAGGCTCCATTCACATGTTCCCTTCTCCCTACTGGAAGTTCACAGGTGAAGGGATTG
Organism: Typhlomys cinereus; assembly: GCA_023101885.1. Classification (NCBI taxonomy): domain Eukaryota; kingdom Metazoa; phylum Chordata; class Mammalia; order Rodentia; family Platacanthomyidae; genus Typhlomys; species Typhlomys cinereus. The sequence goes on along the minus strand of JALPQD010000380.1, from coordinate 2,204,180 downwards.
CTCTTTGGCCTTACACCTGAGTGGTCAGAAAGAAGTAGGTTCTTTTCATCGGGGTTTGGCCTTCTCTTGACAGGAAAAGTAGGATTTTGAAGAAACTAAGAAATCTTTACCGATTAGTACTGGGATGTTGACGTAAATATTTTATGTGTTTATTGCAAGAAAAATGGTCCAAAACCTGATGGAACTACTTGTCACTCTCACAGAGCTTCTTTGCGTGTGCTAGCGGGACCAATGCTTTCATGAGTAAATGTTTACTTTTACATGATTATTTATTTCATTTCTGTGCATTATGAACACTGCTAGGGTTGGGTTTCAATTATTCCCTGAACCTAAAGTCACCGAGGGGAGAGGAAAGATAGTTAGGTAGATCATTCCGGTCATTGCTGGTGGACTAAGAATTAGTCCAATCCCTGATTTGTACTGGGACATTGTTCACGTTCATGTTTTGATAATGTTACAGGGCAAGCTTATATTTTTTTCTTAGGCATTCCAATTGTGTTTGCCTCCCATAAACTTATTCTGGATAACTGTGGTACCTTTAAGCCTTGGTAAATAACCATTCTTGTATAGAGCCTGCCATAAAACCAAGTGTCTATAAGGAAAGACTGTCTCTTTCTTTTTTCTTTGTTTATGGTCTCTTGTTTGGTTGTATACTTCCTCTTCTGCTAAACACATTAATGAATGAGGCTGTGTGAGTGAGTCTGTTTTGTTTTTGATTACCAGAGACATATTTTCTTTGCTGGCAGTTTGAGGTTGTTCTCTCTGTCTCTCTCTCCCTCTCCTCCTGCCTTCTTCTCTTTCCCTTCTGTCTGTTTGGATTTTGCTCTGTAGTCTCTAAAGTGGCTTGGACTCAACAGTGGACCCAAACTCTCCACTCAAGGCAGTCCCTCCACAGCTTTAAAGGCTGAGACCATTCTAGTGTACATTGCCACCGCCCAGCTAACTCTTGTGTTTCCTGAGATGTGAATCAATTCTGTATACATTGATTTGTAATATTTCCTCTCTTGGCTTAGCATTGGTGCCATTTTGGATTTTGCCCGTCTAAAACTTTGGAGGATATTGTGTACTCTCTGAAAACATTTGAATCCTGGAGCTTCTTCATCTCAAGGAAGTTCCAAATAAGTAAGATCTGGGTTGGGGGGATATATCAACAAGGGGAGGAAAATTGGAACTAAAATAACCGCAGATTCACCTGCATGAGGCGACTTCTGGGGAGGCAGTGTGCAGTTTCAAGAAAGCCTCTCAGTAGTCTAAACATTCTGAAGGAAATGCTTCACGTAGCATGTCCGAGATTAGCAGAGAGTTATAAGATTGCAGCTCCTTGAGTCTTACCAGATAGAGGAGCTTTCTTCTGTTTCTGCTCTTCTAGGTGGGTCTCACCTCTTATGATGTTCATAGCTCTAAAAAAATTCACTGGCTTTCCCTTTGAAGCTTTGGTTTAAGGTACATTGTCTGTTGTCACATGTCTATCTGGAGTAGGACAGATGTTTTGCGGTATTAACCTTGAAAATGTCTGACAGAATCCTCTGACCAATATTCAATTTTTGTAACCATAACTACACTTAAATAAATCAAAAATGTTCCTTAGACCCAGGATTTGCGTGCTCAGGAACTTGAGAATAAACGTGATTTCCTTTTAGTTTTTTTTATTTTTCCACTGAATTATATGTGCTTGTGTCGTTTCTTCATGAATGTACACGTTTGCCTGTATGTGTTCAGTTGTATGTATGGTGGAAGGTGTTGCCTTGTAAAGATCCCAAAAACTGGCTATCATATGGAAAATTCTTCTCAGATTTATTTGAGAATGTCTTTGGTCTCTCATCAAATCAAACTAGATTTGCCAGCTACCTTGATGTGAGCATTCCTGATTTCGTTCTAGCAAAGGTGGAATTGCAGGCAGGCCTCTGTCAAATCACCGTTTTTATTCACCACCGGATCTTGGGAATTGGAACTTCTGCCCTTTTGCCTTTCCTTGCTTAGGAATGTTTTTTACCTCGCTTGTGAGTTATCTCTCCAGCCTTCTCTTATAATTTCTAAGGTTTTATGAGTCAAATATCTTTGACAAGGCCTTTAATTGTTCAAGACTGAAGCCTTAAGTTGTTAGAAGTAAAAGTCCGTAGTCGAAGTGGTTACATGCCACAGGTTAGGACACTATTTCTGTAACTTATAACAAAGACAGTACAGACTTCAAACACTATTTTTTATTAGCGATGTGATTACATTTCATGGGAGATGTAGCTTATTGAGATAATCGTTCTTCATTTGAAACTACTAGGTCAAAAATCCAGCTGCCTGGAGCACAGGGAAAGAAGCGTTCAGGCGTCGGCTCCTAGATGCAAAGGTTCAAGCAGTTATAATAGCCTTTCCTCTACTAGCAGGCAGCACCAGAAAGGGCCCTACGGGGTGCATGAGGGGCGGAACCCCCACTACTCGAGATGACTCCGAAGGGAATTTCAGTGTCACATAAACAGGGCCTGAAGATGAGTGAGATGGGGTGAGAAGCAAGGGGGGGGGGAGTGGGATGGGGAAGGGGGGGAATAGGACAATGGGGAAACAAGAGTGAATAGAAACGATGGGGGAGGAGGAAGGAAACAGGGGAGGACCGATTGCGCTTGGAGGACAAGGCCAAAAGGTGAAGAAGAAAACTGACAAAGAAAAAGAAAAGTAGGGGGCGCTTGCGGGTGCTTGCACGCATTACAACCTTTGTGGTCAGTGTACATCACTGTTGATTGGTTTTATTTATTTTTAGGGCAGGAAAATTGTTTGATCTTTCATTCTTTTTATTTTTATTATTTCTTTATTTAGTTAGTTTTTCTTTCCCACTCATACAAACATAACCGAACACAGGTACACCGGTCCCCTCATTTCTTCGAAACCCCACCACCTATGGACCACCTCCCCTCCCTCTGCCCTCCTTATCAACCCATTGCCTCCCCCTCCCATCCCAGGAGCATCCTTTAATGTGAATGTGCCCAAAAACTCTCCTTTGGGTCCTCCTCTCTGATGAGGTGGCACAGGACACCGTGGCATTTCCCTGAACCCTTTCCTGTGTTCCCCTTAAGCACAGGAAGACTACGCTGGACTGTTAATTCCTTGCCACCAAAGATCCTAGTGCTTTTAGAAATGCTAGATTTGTGGGGTCAATAGTGTGTTTTGGGACACGCGTTGGGCATGCAAAGTTCATTTGATTGCTTCAGCACTACTTTTGTGCGGTAATCTTGGATATCATTGCTCCTCCCATCCTTGTGCCTCTTACAATCTTTACCGGTCTCCCTCTTCCTTGACATTTCCCTTGAGCTTCAGGATGGGGATGAGATTAGGCTGGCTCTCAGTCCAGGTGTGATATAGAGTCTCTCGACGTTCTGTTATGGTTGTTGATTTTTTTTTTCAGTTTTGCTGCTCCTGCACTGCCCTTCACCTCCATCAAGGCCAGAGATAAAAAAGCTGTTAAACTAGGTCTTGTTATAAGAGTATATTCAAAGGTAGATATAAAAAAGTTATTGGAAAACCGCCAGTGAGGGAGTGGTCAAACACCATTTGCCAAATGGTTACTTCTTCTCTGCCGAGTATATGCCCTCCCCTTCCTGTTTGAGATCAACCCCATTCAGTTAATGATCAGGAAGGAAATCTGTGTGAACTTAACCAGATGTTTCCCGTACTACTTGCCAGTCCTTGATGGGGCTATTTTCTTGTCCCCTCTCTCTGTTTCTGGTGTGGACTCCTCCCCCATCCTCCTGTCCATAATCCTTGCAATATTGTAGGTATTACAACGATTTATCCTTGAGGTGGGTCTCTAAGGTGGGTTTGGTCTAGGAAGGCCACATATTAGGAGTACATCCGGACGCTTAATTTCTGCGGTCTGGGATACTTACTCAATATAATTGTTCTAATTCCATCCATTTCCGGCAAATTCCATTAATTCATCATTTTTGCTGCGAGTAGTACTCCCTTGTATAGATTGTACCCATTTCCTTATCATCATTTACAAAACAACAATTTAGAAAATCATGTTGCTCTTAACATGGGGCTTCTCCAGTCTCGTGTAGGTTCAGAAACACTTCTTGATTGGAAATGAGTTGAACATTCATACAATTATAAAACTTTTACTGATTACTTGGGCAAGTAAATTAGTCCTTAATGGTCATTCAGCAAACCTAGGAGAGAACACATTTCCTTGCAGTGCAAAAGAATTTTCAAAGAGGGGAGAAAATAAATCAACATAAAGGACAACCTGGAAAAAACAAAAAACTTTGAAAATTGGGAAATTGTCTGTTTATTGAACTTTTCTTAGAAGGAGGGGGGGAATATGCATTGATAAACTTATTGAGTGTTTTCATCGTCCATAGATTGCAATCTCTCTTGGGAAAACCTTGCATGTGTGTTTATTTATCTTCTTTTTTAAATTTTTTATTCTAATTTATCATTTATTCAATTGTGCGTGTAGTGCATGTGGTGGGTGAATGGTGTGTGGTGTAGATCCACAGACGAATTCGCGGTGGAAACACCATGGACCGCCTCCACCTCTCTTTGTTTACTATGCCCTGGGATCACAGGCTCCACCCTCCCAGGACCAAAACGCAGGCCGCCCCGCCTTGGCCTGGGTCTATGTCTATAGTGGGCTCTATGATCCAAACTCAAGACCTTCCGCATGCAGAGGCCGAGGCTTAACACCTGAGCCCACCTTCAGCCCCTTATTTATATTCTTATTGATCTTTTGCTCCCTGGCACCTGAGGGCGCAGAGAAATGTACATGCACTTTAATGAGAGAATACAAACTGTTGACATGTTGGAATACAAAAAGCAGCTGAGGATAAGCCTAACTACAGGAGGGGCTGCAGGTGCTATGAGGAATCAAGTGGCTCCCCTTTTCTACTTTCCACAGGACAACAGAATTTGGTTGAACACGATCCGAAGTGATGGATTCCCACCTCTCTCAATGGAGCAGTGCAAGCAGTTTTAATGCAATGTGAATTCCAACAGAGAGATGTAAGTTTGGGAGACTTGGATGAAGGGAAAAAACCGTTATCAGAAAAGCAAGAGGTCCTGTTGAAGTAGTTTGGGTTATTGTGGCCAGGCAGTCCAATGAATTAAATGTTTACCTACCTTGAAACACAACCACAGACCCTTGAAAAGACTTCACCATAATACACGCTGGATGCACATGCCATTCGGTGAGCCTCAGGCCACACAGGGGAAACATTAGCATCTTCTTGTAAAACAGTTCTGAATCTGTTGGTGCCAAAGTTTACTATTTAAGTCACCCATATACTGATAATCGCCCACAATTGTATAATAAGAACTGGGGTGATTCCTTCCTCTCTCCCTCTTCCTCAGGCCTCCTTCTCCCACAGTATAACACGCCCATTTCTGTCTGGTTTTTGTTACAGATTGATTTGCTGACAGAGAAGTGGATTGTGTTCGGCCTCTGTGGAAGTCTGTTGAGGATTTTCCTCTGAGCCAGGAGAGACCTACAGCCCGATGTGTTTCACGTATAAAGCAGGTCCGTTGCAGCAAATCCACGCAACAACCATCTCCACAAAGACATGGAAACCCAAGCGAAAGAGGTAGGGGACCGCTGTGGAGGGTGATTCAGTGCATCCTGAAATGAATGCTTGTGAGGGGCAATTAGCAGATGACATTTGGTCTTTGGAGGATAGAAACTATGTGCCCTTCATCCTTATAAACATGGAGTTCTTATTCTTCTTTGTGCTAAAATGGTGATTGAAAACTAAGGAGTTTTATCTGTGCTAGGAAAGCCTTTGCATGCCTATGTGACACCCCTGACAATTTTTATTTTAGTGATGAAACATTGAGTCTTGCCTATAGTTGATCAGGCTGGTCATTGAGCTCTAATTTTAGGCAATGAATGAAGGCCTTGAACGTACAAGTGTGCTATCTGGTCTCCTGTATTGCTGAAATTGCAAGCCTGTTTTTGTTTGTGAATTACCAGGGGTGAACTCTCATGCCAGAAATTTGCATCAATCTCTCATTTAGCTCATCCTGGCAAGGTTTTCTGCCGGCTTCTATGAGACTCCAGGTCATGGGGAAGTGATTAGTGTGTTACATATAGCAGTGTGTATGGATTTCACATCAGAAATATACTAGGCAGCATCATAATATCTGGGTGATCATGAATATAAAAAATAACTTTGTGGGCTATGTAGCTGGCTCAGGATTTAAAGCACTTGCCATGGAAACAATGGTAAATAGATTGAAAACCCTGTCATTCCTTCAACAAAAGACATGACCCATCAACACAGAAGGCTGAATAGGCAGAGTAGAACTACAGGAGGGCTCTAGGTTAAATTAGAATTCCAGTGTCAAACACCTAAGGAGGAAGAGAGGTGGAGGATGATTCCACATTTCAACTTTAGGGCTGAAGAGAATATGCACGTGCTCCCCTACACAGGAATGTAACTCACCACACAAAAGCATACCTAAAGTTATGTCGGCCTCTCCTCCATATGAAAATTGAAAGAGAAAATTGTGATATATGAGTCAGATTATTAAAATCCATGGTTGTCAGTCTATTTGATAAATATTGTAGGAAACTTGAAGTTTCGAACTGGGTCTGGGGCTGCATACATATAATCCTGATGATGTGGAGTCAGAAGAAGGAGGATCTGGAGGTCATGGTCACCCAGAGTCTCCTACAACATTTTGAAATAGATTGAGTTATGGGAAGTCTGGTTTCAAACAAAACAAAAATATGTAGGAAATAAAGAAAAGAAAAGAACATGAAAGAATCTTGAAGCCTTCAGGGACTGTGTGATAAAACAGTAGAGCCCATATTGAATGATCCTCTACAAGGCTGCAAATCTACCTTCATCAGGGTAGCTCAACTTGTCTTTAATCAGCCTCTTTCCAATTCTGGGATTGGTTACATGTGAGGATTGTATGCGGGGCATGACTGCTGACCTGCTATAGTAGGCATGGCTCAGTCACTAAGTCTCTCCTAAGTCTGCCTGCTATAGTAAGGAATGTAGACTTTCATATTCTGTCTCCTTAAATTTGTTTATCCATTTTTCAAAACTAGAAAACCTAACCCCACTTGATGAGCAATACCAAGACCAAGTCAGAGGACACAAAGCAGATGCCCAGTCCGGAAATACTACACACTCCTGCTCAAAAGCCCAATAATGGCCAGAACTTAGGGGATCTAAGCCAGTGGCCAGGGGGAAAAAGGGGTGTGAGACCAGAGGAGGAAGAAGCCAAGGTCAGTGCATCTGGGATATTTGGGAATTGGGCTTATGCATTGACTGTGGAGATGGGATTTAAGTTTAAGTTCCTGGCACGTGGCTGTCCTAGACTTCTCTATGTAACCCACCTCGCTTGTGCAATCTTGATTTGTCCAAGGAATTCAACGAGATTCTGGGAGGAACAACATGGACCTTTGTTTACAATGCAGAGTCCATGTTAGTGATTGTGTAGCATCCAATATCTTGTTCCTTATTGTCTTTTCTTACTGACTGATCCTGCTACTGGGGATTGAACCCAGGAGTTTGTTCCTACATGTTAGAAAAGGCTTTATTTGCATGGGAAATCTGGTCAGGTGCTCGAGCAGAGGGCCATGCTCCCATCCCCTCACTGGGAGATTTCGGGCAGTTCTCTTCCCTTCTCCATATTACGTTTTATATTGAGGCAATTTCACTACGTTTACTGTTCTAGACTGGCTTACAATTCAAACCTCTGAGCAGACTCCCTGTCATCATCGTCAACATTAAATTCTTCCTGCCTACATCCCCTGTGAATTAGGCTCTGAGTGGACCCCAACACCTAATATTCACTGATGACTGAAGACCTGCAGTTTCAGATCTCTTCCTGCAAGCAGCTCCTGAAATCTGAGCTTTTGTTGACTTTCTAAATTTCCTGAGAATTCTATTCTGATCACTCTTTACCCCTCCATTCCCATCTCAGGCAAAATCCAAAAGTTGTGGGGACTTTGGACATAAAGAAAGGAGCATTGACTGCCCTGTGAAGAGCTGGGGCCTGGACATGCCCATCTATCCACTGGGCCTCAAAAAGGAGAAGGAGAATCTGCAGCCAAGGAAGACCCAGATGCTCCAGTTTCCAGGACTCATTAACAGGCCTGAGAGAGAGAGAGATGGGATACACAGGTGAGCAAGGGGTAAGGTCACAATGATACTGATCGCTAGGGTCTGGGAAGATAGTGTTTTCCCCTCTGTCCTCTATGGTCAGGAACCTGTATATAGAGATGGGAAAATACCTGAGGAAGAGATAGAAGCCCACATCTTTCAGAGTCTTCTCAGATTTCATTTTATTGATAAGGATACTAAAGGAGAGTAAGTAGCATTGAGAGAGGGATACATTTTGTATGGTATTCTCGAATTGGACAGACTGGAAAGGCTTTTCAGAAGGGTGTTGGAAGGTCTTGTGTAGAAGTTGTCACCACCACCCACTGAAATAAGGTGCCAACTTCTCCCTTCTCTTTTTTGTGGAGTAATGTGGATATGAATTCCACAGAGGCAGGTGGAGAATAGCTCCTCAAAAACAAATGAACTTAATTTCTCAGCTCAGCCACAAGGTCTGGCCTGCCTGGTGGCCCATATTGGGCCAATTGAGTTCACAGAAATTATTTCTCACCAATAAGAACAAGTAAGTTTTACCAGGTTTGTAGAAACTACAAATACTCCTGATCTGCCTGCCATTTTTGTCTCTTTGTCCCTAATGCTCCATGTCGCTATGTTCTGTTCTTTCTCTCTGCTAATAAAATGTGTCTCATTCACGCATGTTCTAGTTTCAATGTTTAACTCCAGAAATTAGAAACTAGGCTTCAAAACGCAACCACAGGATATCTTGAAACCACAGGCAGAGTAGTAGTCATGCAAAATGAAAGCAGATGTGGAGATGGGGCTCAAAGTGTAGGTTGCTTGCCTGACAGACATGGAGCTCTGGGTTTAATCCCTCGCACTGTACAAACTGGGTATGGAAGTACAGGTCTGGAATTTCTGCATGTAATCTGTGGAGGCTGGATTATCTGAAGATGAAGGACATTCTCAGCTAAGTAGTGAGCTGGAGGGAAAGGTGGGATATGTGGCATGGGGCATGAAAAATAAAAGTTGGGAGACTGAAAGTGTGCAGTGGTGAAGATGCCTTGGCTCAACTCTGAAGACAGGAGGTTCATCCCTAAAATATATGATGAAGTGAAAAAACTGACTTCTGAAAGTCATCTTGTGATCTCCACAAAAATGTACCTCCTCTCTCATGAATAAATAAATATTTAAAAGAGATAAAGAGGAAAGAAGGAGGGAAGGGAGTTGGGAAGGAAAGGCATAAGGAAGAAAGCAATGAAAAGAATGAAAGAGAGAGAGAAACAGAGAGAGAGAAAGAGAGAGAGAGAGAAGAGAGAGAAGAGAGAAGAGAGAGAGAGAGAGAGAGAGGAGAGAGAGAAGAGAGAGAGAGAGAGATGAAATCCAATTCCTGCTTCCTGGGTAGTAGGTATATATAGTTATGGGCTGATTCTGAGATAATAGAAGGTACAGAATAAGGTAAGGACAACTAAAAGGAGCTTCAGTTCCTTTCTTGTTTGAGCAAGACCTGAAGCACCTGGGATTGGTCTAGTTCCCATCAAGGGTATGGGAAAGGAGGTCATTAATATCTCTTTATGTGCTCCACAGGCAAGAAATGCGACCTGTAAAAAGGTCCCCAGGAAAGTTGTTGAGCTCCTATAAGGAATCAAGAGACTGTTGTCCATATCTGAGGGAGTATCTCCTTCTACCCTGTGCCATTTCTCTCAGGTTCTGCTTTGCCCAGTATGTCAAGACTCAGAAGTTTACATGAGACATGATTGGTTTTCACTTTCCCTTCCCTTCTCTTTCCTTCACTTCAAATTCACTCCCCCTCTTCCCTCAATTTCCTCTCCTTTTCACAATTTTCGTTTCTCATGACCTTACCCTTCTCTCCCCAACATCCTTCTCTACATCCTTCCCTTCTACTTTATTCCCTTTCTTCTCCCTCTTCTTTCTCTGCTCACTTCTCTGCCAACACCTTCTCATTTTCTTCCCTTCTTCATTTCCCTATGCTTCCCTTCTCTCCTTTCCATCTTCTTCCTTCTCTCCTTCCTTCTCCTTCCTCTCTTTCCTTCTCCTTCCTCTCCTACACTTGCTTCTATCTCATTCCCACTCCCCTCTAGCTCTCTTCTCTGTCCTTTATCTTCTTTATCCCTTCCCTCTTCTCTTCACTATCATTTCTTTTCCCTCCCTTTTTGCTGCTTCCCTCTCCATTATTCTCCCTTCCTCCATCTTCCTCTGTCCTTTCCAACCACCTCTCCCTTCCCTTCACTTTCATTGCCCACCTTGCATGTTCATTGGGTATTTCATGTATGCACATTAGTGGACTTTGCTCATATTAATCCACTTCTTTCTCTGGGGGCTTAATTTACATACACAACCTTCCCTCCATTCTCTTTCCCCACCTTTCAACTTCTCTGTGTCTTCCTGCCCGATAATCCCCTATATACTTTAAGGTATCTGTTTGTTATTTTCATAACATCTACATTGTATATGCTTGAATTTGCATGAGATTTTATAAAATTAGAGCCCTATGACCTCTGGTGCATGTAATGTGAGATGTTTTCCATTATGTCCACAGAACCCACCAGACCCCAGGTTCCTCACAGCGGCAGGAAGGAATCATCTCTGGGCCCTTTTCTCATGGGTTCATGCTCTGGGGTCACACCCAGCATGAGATCCGGTATCACTGATCCTCTTACTAGGAAAGCTGTGCAGTTAGGGCCTGCACACCTGCAGAAGGACATGATGTGGACGTCCCTGATATTTTGAATGAGGCCATGAAGTGCTCCCCACACTCTATTGTCAGTTTTCAAGAAGGCAGCTGATGGGACTGGTGTTTCCTCCCAAGACCTCTGTCAGTCTACCTTGAAGACACATGCTCTGAGTGAGGTTTCAATCACCAGTCAATACTTGAACATTCTAAGATATATTCAAACTTCAGTGTATAGCCTATGAGCCCCAGGTGGGGCTTAGACGCCAGTGCATCAGACAAGAAGCTTCTTCAAGCTCCAATTCAGAAATGTCAGATCCAGCTCAAAAACCCATGGTTCAGATTTCTACCCAACCTCTAAGTATTTCACTTGGGAATTGTTCATGTTTCCCAGCCTCCCAACCAGGACAAGTAACCTTGATTATCCCAGTCAGTCATACTGGTCAGAGTGATACAAGCCACAATGCAAAATGTACGCATGAAAACCGCCCTGCTGTCCATGCCAGAACTCAGTCCAGGACCTTGCAGTCTCCAAGCCTCCAGTGCCTGTCAATGTTTCAGGAATGTCTTAAAGGTCAGACTTTATGTTATGGAGACAGGCACAGGGAAGCCCTGGATTCCCAGTGTCTTTCCCATCCAATGCTGTCAAGTACAGCTCTATTGCTAAATCTGTATCATCGTCAAGGACTCTGAAAGAATGGGCTACCCTATCTTGAGGTATCCCAAGCAGACTTCTTCATCTTTGGACAGTGATGGTGAATGAGATCTGTACTTTGTGAAGGCAGAAAAACTGTAGACATCTCATGATTTGAGAATGACTGAAGTACCAGTAAGAGAGAAGGAAGAAGCCTTGAGAGCTATTACAGGAATCAGGGTGTATAGACATGCACAAATGGTAAATCTTGGAGAAACATCAGGTGACAGACTTTGCTGATCTCCATTTGCAAACTTAATATGCATACAATTGGAAAGCAAGCTCCTGAAACCGCCACAAAGTTTATTTTGTGAAATAGACATGAAAAACCCAGTGAGCAACATAAATGGTATTATAGCATAATGTGTATAAAGGGACTGATTTAATGACAGGTGCTTTTACCAGCTGAGGCATCTAACTGGTCTGAATTCAAGTTCTTTAGCATTTTGTATTTTCCTTTATGAACAACTGCACAGTGTGAAAGGGGAATGTTGGTATGCAGCGGGACTCAGGCAACATGGAGCTCCTGAGATGTGATACACTTGCTTAGCTCTATAATAGCTCACCATTGTTCTTAGTATCAAACTATTAAATGAACTATCTAAATTGTTTACGTAATGAATAAAAGAGAGGAAATTATTACATGTATATTGTTTTATTTTCCTGGTTAGAGTAGAGTACACTTTATCCTAGGACCCATCAAAGGATAGGCGAATAGGAGGGAATTTACAGGGCCCATGAATGGAGTGGAGGGAGGGTTGGAAGGGATGAGACCTAGAGGGAAGGGTTGGCAAAAGAATGGGTGAAGGAGCAGTAACAAGGGATGCCAGGAGCAGTCTAAGCAGGAATTGAAAACTAATATGAAAAATGAGTTTATGAACAAAGAGAATGGTTCACTTTGAAATAAATTTAATTGGAATATCTTAATTCTTGTGATTTTTACCAGTGAAAGGCATTATTGCAAAGTTGTATTTGGATAATTTTTTTCTATTTATCATATTTTACACTATTATATGTTTTGTATATTCTCTTATTTTAGTTGAATTTAAATTTTTATATTAATTTTATATTATATGTGTAATTCTTTTTACTGGAGACCATTTGGTAAGACTAATAAACTTCTTTAAGGGTATCTTAAATAAGTTGCTACTACACTGCCCTTGGCTCCATCCTGATGGGTATGGATATTACCCCCTGGCCAGAGATAAAATGCTTTTAAAATAGAGTCTTACTACAAAAGTACATTCAAGCATGGATAACAGGCACTATGATTCTTAGAGGCAAGGGACTAACAGCCACAATAGTGTTCCTATACTAAAGGGGAACACAAAAAGAGCTCTAGGCAATGCCACTGAGTCCTTACACCTCATCAGAGAGGAGGACCCAGAGGGACGTTTGACATGCATACTAAAGGATGCTCCAGGAATGGGGGCAAGGGAGCACTTGACGAAAGGGAGGTGAGAGGAAAGGAAAGTGAAAAGGGGGAAAGGGAGCAAGGGGATCCAGGAATGGTGGAGGGAGGGAGGGGAATAGGGTGCTAATCAACTTTGTATGAGTGGAAGAAATAAAAAAAAAAGAGTATATTAAATAAGTTGTTCTTTGACTTGTTTAATTTCTATATAATTGGTTCATTAGTATAGTCCTTAAGACTGAAGAAAGGTTTTTCATATTAGCATCTATTGCTATTACTTATAATGTCATCATTATTAAAGTTGTATTATTTGGGTAACTATGAGAATGGAACCCACAGACATGGTGAGGGCCAATCTCTTGAAACTAACTGATCCCCTGCAACTTATTTATCTAGATTGAAGACCAACAATCCAATTTCATGTGGACAATGCTAAAAATATAATGGACTATTGAATATTTATGTAGGGCTAAGGACCCCAATGGTGGTACGAGTATTCAGTCCACTCCTCAGAATTTATCTGCTTTTGATTTGTGCTCAGTGTTAAATAAAAAACAATCCTGCACACTGATGGTATCATTTACCCACCACCTTCAGGCAGTTGCCTTCCTAACAGGCTCTGAAGCTCAGGCTCAGGTGGAAAAGTATCTATCCAACTCACTCTACAGAAAGTCCAGTATGAGTGTCATAGTGGGCAGGTGCTGAGAGAGGGGGAGGTAGACAGTCCATAAGGTGTAGGTCTTTGTGTCTGTGATTCTTGTCCCCTTTGGTTACTCTCTCACCAACACTATGACAGACCTGATTGCCCCAGCTTGGGGAGTTGAGAACATTTCTGAGAAATATATTCCCCAGTGGATAGATAATTTCTAGAATAGTGACAGGGTCCTAGAAACTATCCGCCCAAAGGATTTTGGGAATGTAACTTACCAAAATCTCTGGGACACAATGAAAGCTGTCCTAAGAGGTAAGTTCATAGCTCTTAATGCCTACATCCAAAAAATGGAAACATCAGAAATAAACAAATTAACGATGCAGCTTAAGAATTTAGAAAAACTTGAGCAATGATCCCAAAAATAGTAGAAGAGAGGAGATTAGCAAAATAAGGGGAGAAAGATCTGAATTGAGGCTAAGAAAAGGAGAGAAAAAAATCAACCAGTCAAAAAACTGGTTCTTCTGAAAAATTAATAAGATTGATACACCCCTAGCTAAATTAACCAAAAGCAAGAGAGAGAAAACCCAAATTAACAAAATTAGAAATGAACATGGAGTTATCACTACTGATACCCAAGAAATCCAGAGAATTATAACATCATGTTTCAAAAACTTATACTCTGTGAAGTTTGACAACACAAAAGAGATGGATGAATTTCTAAGTAAACATAACCTACCTAAATGGAATCAGGAAGTTGTGAATTATTTAAATAATCCTATAACATATAAGGAAATTGAAGAAGTGATCTCGAATCTTCCCACCAAAAATGTCCTGGACCAGATGGATTCAGCACAGAATTCTACCAGACATTTAAGGAGTTAATAACACCAATACTCCTTAAACTGTCCATCAAATAGCAAAGGAAGGAACACTACCAAATTCCTTCTATGAAGCTAATATCATCTTAATCCCAAAACCTAATAAGATTGACTTAAAAAGAAAACTATAGGCCGATCTCTCTGATGAACACAAACGCAAAGATTCTCAACAAAATCTTAGCAAATCGGATTTAAAAACATATTAAAAAGATCATTCACAGGGACCAAGTAGGCTTCATCCCCGACACACAAGGTTGGTTTCAACATACTCAAATCAATAAATGTAATTCATCATGTAAACCAGTCCAAAGTCCAAGACCACATGATACTCTCGATAGATGCAGAAAAAGCCTTTGACAAGATCCAACAGCCTTTTATGATCAAAACGCTAGAGACAGTAGGAATGGAAGGAACCTTTATCAATATAATAAAAGCTGTATACAACAAGCCCACTGCAAGGATTATGCTCAATGGGGAACAATTGGAAGCATTTGCACTTCGATCAGGAACTAGACAAGGCTGTCAACTCTCACCACTTCTATTCAATATTGTATTTAAAGTCTTAGCTGAAGCCATAAGACAAGAAAGGGACATAAGAGGGATTCAAATCGGCAAGGAAGAAGTCAAACTATCCCTATTGCAGATGACATGATCTTATACCTGAGTGATCCCAAAAACTCAACCAGGAAGCTCCTGGAACTAATTGAGAAGTTCAGCAGGGTAGCAGGATTCAAAATAAATGTGCAAAAATCAGAGGCCTTCCTATATGCCCAGAATGAAAGAAGTGAAAAAGCCTTGAGAGAAACAATCCCATTTACTATAGCCCCTACAAAAATGAAATACCTTGGTATAAACCTAACTAAGGAGGTAAAAGACCTCTACAATGAAAACTTTAAAACCCTAAAGAAAGAAATTGCATAAGACACCAGAAGGTGGAAAGACCTCCTATGTTCCTGGATTGTCAGAATCAAAATTGTAAAAATGACCATCCTACCAAAGGCAATATACAAATTCAATGCTATTCCAATTAAAATCCCAAAGCAATTCTTTACGAAGTTGACCCAACAATCTCAAAATTCATATGGAGGCACAAAAGACCCAGGATAGCAAAGACAATCCTGAGTAACAAAAAACCACTGCTGGAGGTATCACACCATACCAAATCTTACTCTATACTGCAAATCCATAGTTATAAAAAGAGCCTGGTACTGGCTCCAAAATAGACACACAGATCAATGGATAAGCGTTGAAGACCCAGATATAAGCCCACAAAAATACAGCCATTTGGTCTTTGACAAGGGGCCCAAAGAATCCAATGGAAAAAAGAACAGCATCTTCAACAAATGGTGCTGGCAAAAACTGGATCTCCACATGCAGAAGATTAAAGCTGGACCCATACTTGTCACCATGTACAAGACTTAATTCTAAATGGATCAAGGACCTTGATATAAGGCCAGAGACTATAAAAACCATAGTTGAAAAGGATAGGGAACTCCATCGAGCTGATTGGGCTAGGCCAACATTTCCTAAATAGACATCCAATGACACAGTCACTGCTACCAACTCTGAACAGTTGGGACCTTGTGAAATTAAAGAGCTTCTGTTCAGATAAAGAGATTGTAACACGAGCTCAAAGGCAACCACAGAATGGGAGAAAATCTTCACTAACCACATATCTGATAGAGCTCAACTGTCCAGAGTGCACAAAGAACTTAGAAAACTAAACTCCAAGGAAACCAATGGCCCAATTAAAAAATGGGCCCTGGAACTTAAAAGAAATATTAGCAGGGAAGACATTAAAATGTCTAACAAGTATCTTAAAAAATGCTCCACTTCCTTACCCATCAGGGAAATGCAAATCAAAACTTCCCTGAGATATCATCCCACCCCGGTCAGAATGGCAAAAATCCACAATGCAAACAAGTACAATTGCTGGAGAGGATGAGGAGAGAGGGGAACTCTCCTACATTGCAGTTGGGAATACAGTCTCATACAGCCACTCTGGCGAGCCGTCTGGAGATTCTTAAGAAATTAAAGATTGAATGCCATATGACCCTGCTATCCCACTTTTGGGAATAACCCCCCATACAGCAGAGGTTCGCCTCGATAGCACAAGTGCGACCATGTTCATAGCAGCACTTTTTACAATAGCAAAGTCATGGAATCAACCCAATGTCCAACAGTTGACGAGTCGATAAGGAAACAGTGTTACATCTATACAATGGAGTACTACTCAGCCATCAAAAATGATGAATTACTGGAATTTGCTGGGAAATGGAAATTATTAGAAACAATTATATTAAATGAGGTATCCCAAACCCAGAAAATTAAGCGCCCTATGTACTCCCTAATAGGTGGCTCCTAGTTCCAAACTCACCCAGTCCACCTTGAGACACGCAAAGGTAAACCTATGTGATACAGTAATTGCAAGGATTATGAACAGGAGGGATGGGGTTGGAGGGCCACACCAGACACAAGGAGAGAAGTTGACCATGTTACAGCAGAGAAAATAGGCCTCCATCAAGGAATGCAAGGGGTGACATACAGTGCCCATCAGGAATGGAGTGAAGGGCATTGCAGGAGCAGCAAAACTACAAAAGAAAATCAACAAACCACAATCCAGAGCTTCAGAGACTCTATATCATTCACATAGAATTGGCCAGCCTAATCTCTCCCATCCTGAAGCTAGGGACATTTGCGGAAGAGGGGGCGGTAAGATTGTAAGAGCAAAAGGATGGGAGGAGCAATGATTTGCAAGATTCTCCACCTAGTTAAGGCCGTGCTAATCTCCACACTAAATAGGACTTTGCATGCCCTGTGCATTGTCCAACACACTTTTGACCTCACAAAGTCTAGCATCAGCGAAAGGCACCAAGATCCTTGGAGGGAAGGCATTGACAGCCACAGTAGTGTTCCCTATGCTTAAGGGGAACACGAGAAAGGGTTCAGGGAAATGCCACTGGGTCCTTGTATGTCATCGGAGAGGAGGACCCAGAGGAGAGTTAGGCATACACAATAAACGACTCTCTGGGAATTGGGGGGGAGGCACTGGGGGATGGGGAGGAGGAGAGGGGCAGCAGGGCATTCGGGGTGAGAGGAGGGAGGGAGGGAAGTGTCTACCTACTAAGTTTGTAGGAGCGGTAATAAAAAAAAATGTATAAAAAAAAGGCATACAAATGTCTAAGAAAATGTCTAACAAAAAGGAGCTTCTTATTCTTCATGACTGTAGAGGGAGGTCCCGTAAAGAGGGAAGCAGGAAATAGTGAGGTCTGGCTCACAAGGGAGTAGCAGAGGAACTCATCAAATGTCTTCAGGTACTCTGTTTCCTAGGGATGTCCAAGAAGAAAGGGCGTTCTTTTCCTCACAATTTACCAGTGAGGTGAGCATGGCTACTTCATGTGTATGGGATAGGCAAAGAAGAATAATTTCTCTTCCTTTTTAAAAAACATTTTTTCCTCTTTATTTTTGAGAAATATGAGGGAGAGAGGGAGAGAGAGAGAAAGTTAGGATTCTTGGCACAAGCATCTTACCTGCTGAAACTGTCTTGCTGACCCCAGAGAATGATATTCAAGGAGGTTTGGTAAATGCTAAGCAGCATGTCAGATACTCAGTGGTCTTAAGTGTATAGGCTACTAGATATCATGGATCAAAGACCTTACTCCTTTATTGTGTAAGGCAACACTGAGGATGTTGGTATTCCCAGAAATTGGGAAGTGGAGGGCAGGACTGTGAGGAGTTCATGATCATCTTTAGCTTTGTACATAACTTGTAGACATATTGCTGTCCCAAGGAAAGAAGAGAAAGCTTACAGAATAGGTTAACAATACCTAGTACTTGATTGACAGAAAGAAAGTGCATAATCCACAGAGTTGGAGGGTCACCCGAGAAAACTATACTTAAGATTTGCTCTTTTAATTGTTCTTAGGATTAATAAATGCAAGATAAGCCTGAAGGTTTAGTGTAACAAGTCAGCACCAAGAACTAGATTTAGTATCATAAAAAGATAAGTTAATGTCATAAATGAGTTCAAATTAATATCTAGTTGTTTTATAAATTTACTGAACAGTTTTTACAGGCTCAGAATGTTGATGCTACTGTATTTCTGTCAGAAATTAATGCAAAAATTTACTGAAATACACATACACATACACTTTTGGAAAAAACAAGCTCTATAAAAATGCAAACACAATAACACATGTATGTCTGTAAGTATGAAAGACAAAAACGAGTCCACAATATCTTCTCTATTTAACACAGGGTGGGGTCTGTGATGACTAATCCTCGTTGTTGTCTTGATTAGATTAACAAGCATATTGGACTTGGATCGATGAGATGACTTTTTTTTAATTTAGGAAGTTATTCTTTAATTCGCAAGCTTTATATATCTTTAATTTAAAAATAATTAAAAACAATGAAATCAAGACATTCTTTCAACGTCTAGGCCCTTCCAACCTTCTAAATGCAAGAACTCTTAAAGTTGTGTACAGCCACTGGAAGAAGAAAAAAAACATGAGAGTCGTGACAATTGAAACAAAATTTTATAAAGCTGAGGATCCTTCCAGGAAGTAATTGCCTTTACAAAATCTAAAAAGAAGGGGGAACTAGGACCAAGAAAACCAAATCAAACAGCAAAATTCCAGTGTTTCCTAACCATCTTGTTCCATGGTCAACGACCCTATTTCCTGGCCAACAGCTTGCTTTTACTTCTGACTCTCACACAGCTTCACCCTGACTTGTTGCAACACAGAAAAGTGCCTGGAATCAAAACCCTCATTATAGTTTTGTTTACTAGGCAAGCTTAAAAGCCATGTATACTTGGTGGGAAGCATATCTTACAGGAGTGCTGCGACTCAAGTAAGAGAAAGGAAAAAGGAGGAAAAAAAATCAGTCTTCTGAGAATAGACAAGGTCACTGAAGGAACTATGACAATGCCAACCATCTGTAAACTCCTTTTTAAAAACGGGAGTTTCGTTTTGGTGTAAAATATGTCACGCTAAATGAATTAAGGTCAGTTGCCACTGAAGCGGATGTTATTAAACACCATGGACATCTTTTGCAATGTAGATCTATGCCCTTTCTTTTTAAACATGGTGAATTTCAACCTAGCAATTATTAAAACAAATGATATAGTCTAAACCCTAAACACATTTTAGCAATTTGAAATTGATTTGAGTTCAAAGCAAATACAATTTACATGGTAACAAATGTCTCAATAACACTGTGGGGTACTTGAGCTTTCCCCAGGGACCTCAGGGCCTTCTCCTGCAGGTGCTTCTCTAGGTCATCCAGGTGTCTTCAGCTGCACTTTCAATCTCCTTCCTAGGTTCTGGTGCTGCCTCAGCTCTCCATGTGCAGATAAAGTTGTGGGAGGAGTGACAGCTGCAGGATTTTCAGGAGCTGGGGTAACAGCTATAAACTTTTCCTTCTGGTGTTTTTGTGTGTGTGTGTGTGTGTGTGTGTGTGTGTGTGTGTGTGTGTGTGTGTGTGCTTCTTATATTTCTTTGTTTCTTTTCCTTTTTGCATGACTTGTCTTTCCTTTTCTTCCCATTTCCTTCTTGATCTGAATTCCTGGCAGGGGATGGCTTGGCATTGGGATTTTTTAAAAGCCTTTTTAACTGGTACCGCTGGTGAGGAGTTTGTGGAGTGTGACTGGCATAGCACAGAGTATGCAGGAGCTGGAGGCTTTTTGGTGGCTGGCACAGGAGATACGGAGACAGAATGAGAGGATGAAACCCTTCTTACAGGCTGAGGTCTTGTTGAGGGTGGCTCGTTTTCTTTTAACATCCTTTTTAGGGTCCAGAATCATGGAGAATATCCTACTGCAAATAGCACTTGGAGATGGTGATTGCCTTATTTCGGGCAAAGCTGATGCTCTTTGAATAGGGGGTTGTAATTGTGCATGAGGAATTCGTGAGAGGGGTGAGGGCAAATGTCCTTTGTTTGTTTGTTGTCTATTTGACCAGGCTTCCTGGGTGGCACAACTGGGGGGAAGACCCTATCCTATGCTTTGAAGACAAGGAGGGCGAGCATCTCTTGTGATTGGGGGCCTTCTTGATTTGGGAAGTGGAGAATGGGAGAGCTGGTGCTCAGATGGTGGAGACGGCGATTTTCCTTCCTTTGGATAGAGGTGGGGGTGAGGCAGTTCTCCTTGGTAATGGAGAAGGAGAGTATCTCCTCTGTATGACAGGAGAGTATCTTCTTGGGGAAGGAGGGCGTACACATGGAGGTGGAGAAACAGTCCTTCGCCTAAGGGGTATGTGTGTGAGACCAGAGCCACAAAGGAGGATGAAGCAGAGAAGGAGACCAGTGCCTGCTGACAGGTGATGGGGAAGTACTCCTCCTTACCCATTTTTAGTCACAGGTGATTGCCATCGCTTTCCCATCTGCATCCACGGGAAGTGTCTGTGGTGTTGGTGATAAAGAAGCACTCAGTGAAGGGCAGTATCTCTTCCCTACCCACCTCACCATTCTTCACAGGGGGCCTCTTGAACAGCTCATCTGAAAAGAAGGAAGAGAGTCAGATGCAGAATGCTGGTTCTGTGGTCTATACTGGCATCTTCACCACATAGAATCTGCGGCAGCCATTTTAACACCTGTGCTGGTGAACGTGACCTTTTCTCAGTACACTGGTTGTTTTGTCACTTTTCTGAAGTTTTCCCTAGTGACATAGAAACAGGACATTTATCTCTAGGCTTTGACTGTTTTTGTGTTGGCGAATGACGATTTTTTGAGGTGGAGTTGCTGGAAGGGACGGTCTGTGCATTGGCCTTGGAGGACTTGCTGAAGGAGATAATCTAGGAATTTTTCGTGGGGAGGTGGATGCACTTGTGGGCAGTTTCTTTGGTGCTTACTTGGACCGAGAGGAAGAGAATGAATGGCTACTTCAGGACAAGGATGCTGGTCTCCTTGCAGACCCCCTGTGCCTTGGTGGGGGAGGCATCTATCTTGGTTGGATCCTGCACTTCATGAAATGGCCGCCATCTTGTGGCTCTGCTTCCTTCTAGGCGAGTATGGACCTTGACCAGGACTGATGTCTCTTCATTGGTCTTGAATAAGAAGGAGATCAAGGGTGTGTATATGATCTACATCTTGATTTGGACCATGACCTGGTCTTTCTATTTGCTTTTCATTTTTGGAATTTTTTTTTTTGGGGGAGAAGATTCTTTAGGGTCTGGTGTAGGTTCAAGCTTGGGAACTTTCAGGATGTCACTAGTGGAGTTCATCTCTTGTACTGAAGACTGTTTGATTTTCACTGAAGGTTCTGGAAGCTCAGGAGTTTGTTTCTTCTTTTCTGGGATAGGATAAGGACTTGGGCTACTGGTTCTGTGATGGGGAGATGAAGAATGACTGGGCTTTCTCTCTCTCTTGACTGAAGAACATCTTCCAGGAGAAGGAGATCTGGATTTTCTTCTTCTTGGACTCCCAGACTGCTCCCTTTTTTCTCTGATGTTTTCTCTTTTTTCCTTATCCCTCTTATTCTGTCTTCATGTCAGTTTTGCAGAAATGCCAAATTTTCTCCTGTTCTGTTTCTGCTTTATTTCTTCTCTCTTCAGTTCTAGAGAAGCAGAAGGGATTCCAGTGATTTTTTTTTTAGTGCACTCAATAGCAGGGACCAGAGATCATCCATGAATTCTCCAGCATTTTTTCCATTGAAAACCCAATCAGATTGATTGGCATCATTTCAGAATCTGGATTCTTTACTTCCAAGTGATTGAATATAAATTCAATCACAATATCATCTTCAAATGTAAGGATTTTCCTTACTAATTTTGTTCTCAAAGACTTTATAACCTCCAAATTTATTTGGCTCATACCCACGTTTCTAGGCATTCTGCAAACTTCAGCTACTCCAGTAGCTTCTTCTGCTTGTTGTTGAAGTGATATTCGTGTTCTGTGCTTTGCTGCCTCTATCAGAGATCGCTCCATCATGGGTAAATTTTATGGCCATCTTGAAACACGTTTATGTTGGGAAGATGGCTCAATGGTGAAAAGTGCTTATTGTAAAAGTAAAAGCATTGGATTTCAACACCTTCCCCCCACATCTCAAATAGAATGTTGATTGGGTTTTGCCTTATACTGCAATTCCGTCTTCTGAAGGTAGATCTTGAAAATCCCCAGTATATGTTGACTAAGCAGACTGGTTCCATAGGCAAGCTCTGTTCACATTCAGAGACCCAGAGACAAAAAAAAAATCAAGTAAATGTAAAGTAATCCAGGATGATTTCTCTGTCAGATTCAGTATCTACTTTTCCAATTCACACAAACTCATGGATGCGGAAAACAGCTGGAAATACGCAATACCTTCTTCTGGGTGTGTCTCTGAGACTGAAGGCAGAGACAGTTGGATTAGGAGGGTGTGAGGTAAATCCACAGATTAATCTCTAATGGATTTACCATGTAAGGACCCTAAGGGTTTGTGCTAAAATGATTGGCTCACAGTTCATTTGATTATGTTGATTAAGAAGGGAAGTTCAGTGGGGTGTGGAGCAGTATAAAGCTTGATTGAGTAGGCCTCCATTCACATGTTCCCTCTCCCTACTGGAAGTTCACAGGTGAAGATTGCTCTTTGGCCTTACACCTGAGTGGCTGCAGAAAGTAAGTAGGTTCTTTTTTAATCTGGGGTTTGGCTTCTCTTGACAGGAAAAGTAGGAGATTGGAAGAAATCTTTACTGATTAGTATGGGATGTTGAAATAATATTTTATAAGTATTTATTGCAAGAAAAATGTCAAAACATGAGGGAAATACTTGTTCTAACTCTCACAGAGCTTTGAATGTGCTGGATGGGACCTAATACCTTTCATGAGTAAATGTGGACTTTACATGACTTATTTTATTTCATGCCTGTGCATCTGGAGACACTTACTAGAGTTGGGTTTCAATTATTCCCTGAACCTAAAGTCACAGAGGGGAGAGGAAAAAGTTAGGTAGAGCTGCCAGGTCCATTGTGGGGACTAAGAATAGTCCATCCCTGATTTGTACTGGGAAATTGTTTCAAGTTCATGTTTTGATAACTGTTAAAAGGCAAGCTTATTTTTTTCTAGAATTCCAATTGTGTTTGCCTCCATAAACTTATTTCTGGATAACTGTGGTACCTTAAGCCTGGTAAATAAGCATTCTTGTATAGAGCTGCATAAAACCAGGTTGTCTATAAGGAAGACGTTCTCTTTATTTTTTATATGTTTATGGATCTCTTGGTTGGTTATACTTCCTCTTCCTGCTAAACACACTAATGAATGAGGCTGTGTGAGTGAGTCTGTTTTGTTTTTGATTAACAGATGACATATTTCTTTGCTGCAGTTGAGGTTGTTCTCTCTGTCTCTCTCTCCCTCTCCTCCTGCCTTTCTTCCCTTTCCCTTTCTGTGTTTGATTTTGCTCTGTAGTCTAAAGTGGCTTGGAACTCACCAGGTGGCCCAAACTCCTCCAACTCAAGGCAGTACCTCCACAGCTTTTAAAATGCTGGGACCATATAGTGTTCATTGCCACACCCAGCTAAATCTTGTGTTTAATGATGAATCAATTATGTACATTGATTTGTAATTATTTCCTTCTTGGCTTAGCAAGGTGCCATTTTGGATTTTGACCCAGTCTAACTTTTGGAGGATATTGTGTATCTCTCTGAAACATTTGAATCCTGGAGCTTCTTCATCTCAAGGAATTCCCAAAAGTAAGACTGGGGGGGTGGATCTCAACAAGGGGAAATAAATAAAAGCAGATCACCTGCATGAGGAGACTTTCTGGATAGGCAGCAGTCTCAAGAAACCCTCAGTAATCTAACATTCTGAAGGAAATGCTTCAAGTAGCATGTCAGATAGCAGAGAGTTCTAAGATTGCAGCTTCCTTGAGTCTTACCCAGACTAGAGGAGCTTTCTTCTGTTCTTGGTCTTCTAGGTGGTCTCACCTCTTCTGCTGTTTGTAACTCTAAAAAATTCACTGGCTTTCCATGTGAGGCTTTGGTTTCACGGTACATTGTTCTGTTGGCAAATGCTTATCTGGAGTAGACAGATGTTTCTGCGGTATTAACCCTTGAAATGTCTGACAGAATACCTGCAATATTCGTTTTGTAACAGTAATGCACTTAAGTATATCTAAATGTTTCCCATGAACTCAGGATTTTCTGGGCTCAGGAACTTGAGCATAAAATTGATTTCTCTTTAGTTTTTTTTTTATTTTTCCATTTGAATTTATATGTGCTTGTGTGTTTCCTTCATGAATGTACACGTGTTTGCATGTATGTATTCAGTTTGTATGTATGGTGGAAGGTGTGCGTGTAAAGATCCAAAACTGGGCTATCACATGGAATAATTCTTCTAAGATTTTCTTTGAGGATGTTGTCTCTCATCAAACCAAGAGATCATTGGCACTAAAGTGCCCAACTACTTTGATGTGAGGATTCCTGATTTCTTTCTAGCAAAGGTGGAATTGCAGGCATCTGTCAAAATCACCATGTTTATTCACACAGGATCTGGGAATTTGAACTTCTGCCCTGTTGCTTTCCTTGCTTAGGAATGTTTTTTACCTAGCTTGGGAGTTATCTCTCCAGCCTTCTCTGATAATTTCCTAAAGTTTTATGATTCAAAATATCTTTTTTACAAGTCCTTTGATTTCAAGACTTAGGGAATAAGTTTTATAATTAAAATTCAGTATTATAAAGTTGTTACATGCCACAGTTAGACTACTTCTGTAAATTATAACAAAGACAGGTACAGACTTGAAACAATTTTTATAAGTGATGATACATTCATGTTGTGATGTGGCTGTATTGAGATAATCGTTTCTTCATTTGAAAATACGGTAGGTCAAAAATCCAGTGCTCCTGTAGCACAGGGAAGAATGCGTCAGGCAGTAGGATCCTTAGATGCAAAGGTTCAAGCAGTCATAATAGCATTCCTATACTAGCAGGCAGCACAAGAAAGGGCCCCTATGTGTGCCATTGAGTTCTGAACCCACACTACTCTAGATGACTCAGAAGGAAATTCAGTGTTCACATAAACAGGTGCACTGGAAGATGAGTGAGATGGGGTGAGAGGAAGGGTTGGGGATTGGGAAGTGGGGGGAAAGTACAATGGGGAACAAGAGGGAATAGAAACCATGGAGGAAGAAAACATGGGATACCTATTGAGCTTGTATTACAAGGCCAAAAATGTAAGAAAAATAAAAATAAAATTGAGAAAATTATGTGCTCTTTTCTTTTATTTCCACTCATACAACCTTTTTTTTTCTGTACATCAATGTTTATTTTGTTTTATTTTATTTTTAGGGAAGAAAAATGTTTTATTCTTTTATTCCTTTTTATTTTTTTATTATTTATTTTTTATTTCCATCATACAGACATAACAGGTACACCGGTCTCCTCATTCCCTCCATCCTCCCACCACCCTATAGCCCCCTCCCCTCCCTCTTCCCTCCCCATTCCCCAGTGCCTCCCCCTCCCATCCCAGGAGCATCCTTTAATGTGCATACCAAACTCTCCTCTGGGTCCTCCTTTCTAATGAGGTGCAAGGACACAGTGGCATTTCCCAGAACCCTTTCCTGTGTTCCCCTTAAGCATAGGAACACTACGTTGGCTGTCAATCCCTTGCCACCAAGGATCCCGGTGCTTTTAGCAAATGCTAGACTTTGTGGGGTCAATAGTGTGTTCCACATTGCGCAGGGCATGCAAAGTCCAATTATGATTGCTTTGGCCCTAACTTGTGTGGAGTATCTTGAATATCATTGCTCCTCCCATCCTTGTGCTCTTACAATCTTACGGCCCCCTCTTCTGCAAATTTCCCTGAGCTTCAGGATTGGGAGAGATTAGACTGGCCTAGTTCCAGGTGTTGATATAGAGTCTCTGAAGTTCTGGATTATGGTTTGTTGATTTTTTTTTCAGTTTTGCTGCTCCTGCAATGCCCTTCACTCCATCCCGATGGCCAGAGATAAAAAGCTGTTAAACTAGAGTCTTGTTATAAGAGTATATTCAAAGGTAGATATAATAAAAGTAGGAAACCGCAGTGAGGGAGGGGTCAATCACCCATTTGCAAAATGGTTACTTCTTATCTGCCAGAGTATATGCCCTCCCCTTCTGGTGAGATCATACCCCATCAGTTAATGATCAGGAAGGAAATCTGTGAACTTAATCAGATGTCTCATTACTTACTTGCAGTCCTTGATGGTGGCCTATTTTCTCTGGTCCCCTCTCTCCTTGTTTCTCGTGTGTCCCTCCTACCCCATCCCTCCTGTCCATAATCCTTGCTATTACTGTAGGTATTACAGCGATTTATCCTTGAGTGTCTCTAAGTGGGTTTGGTACTAGGAGCCACATATTAGGGAGTACATATGGAGCTTAATTTTCTGGGTCTGGGATACTTCACTCAATATAATTGTTTCTAATTCCATCCATTTCCCGGCAAATTCCATTAATTCATCATTTTTGCTGGCTGAGTAGTACTCCATTGTATAGATGTACCACATTTCCTTATCCTCATTTAAAAACAAAATTTAGAAAATCATGTGCTCTTAAATGGCTTCTCCAGTCTCGTGTAGGTTCAGAACACTTGATTTGGAAATGAGTGAACATATTCATACAATATAAACTTACTGAGTACTTGAGCCAAGTAAATATAGTCCTAATGGTCATTCAGCAAACCAGGAGAACACATTTTCCTTGAAGTGCAAAGAATTTTCAAAGAGAGGGAGAAAATAAATCACATAAATGGACAACCTTGGAAAAAACTTTGAAAATTGGGAAATGTCTGTTTATTGAACTTTCTTAGAAGAGAATAGCATGATAAACTTATTCAGGTGTTTCATAGTCCAATGGATTGCAATCTCTCTTGGGAAAACCTTGCATGTGTGTTTTATTTATCTTCTTTTTTAAATTTTTTATTATAATTTATCATTTATTCAATTGTGCGTGTATGCATGTGTGTGGGTGCATGTGTTTGTGTGTGTAGAACCACAGACGAATTCGGGAACCACCATGGACCGCCTCCACCTCCTCTTTGTTTACTATGCCCTGGGATTCACAGGCTCCACTCTCCCAGGACCAGAAATGCAGGCCGCCCCGCTTCGGCCTGGTGTCTATACGTGGGCTCTAGGATCCAAACTCAGGACCTTCTGCCTGCAAGACAGAGGCTTAACACCTGAGCCACCTCTCCAGCCCCTTACTTATCTTCTTATTGATCTTTGATCACTGGCACCTGGAGGGAGAGAGAAATGTACATGCACCTTTAATGAGAGAATAACTGTTGACATTTTGGATACAGAAAGAAGATGAGATAATGCATACTACAGGAGGGAGGCTGCAGGGATATGAGGAATCAAGTGGCTCCCATTTTCTACTTTCCACAGGAAAACAGAATTTGTTGAACAAGATCCGAAGTGATGGATCCCAACACTCTCTCAATGGAGCAGGGCAAGCAGTTCTTAAGGCAATGTGGAATTCCACAGAGAGATGTAAGTTTGGGAGACTTTGGATGAAGGAAACCGTACATTCAGAAAAAGCAAGAGGTCCTGTGAAGTAGTTTGGGTTATTGTGGCCAGGAGTCCAATGATATTAAATGTTTACCTACCTTGAAACACAACCACAGAACCCTTGAAAAAGACTCACCATACATCATGCTGGATGCACATGTCATTCGGTGAGCCTCAGGCCACACAAGGAAACATTAGCATCTTCTTGTTAAACAGTTCTGAATCTGTTGGTGTCCAAAGTTTACTATTTAAGTCACTATATACTGATCATAGCACAATTTGTATTAATAAAAAATGGGGGATTCCTTCCTCTTCCCTCTTCCTCAGGCCTCCTTCTCCCACAGTACACAGACCATTTTCTGTCTGGTTTTTGTTACAGATTGATTTGATGACAGAGAAGTGGATTGTGGTAGCCTCTGTGGAAGTTCTGTTGAGATTTCCTCTGAAGCCAGGAGAGGACCCTACAGCCCGATGTGTTTCAAGTATAAGCAGTCTGTCTGCGGCAAATCCAAGCGACACCATCTCACAAAGACATGGAAACCAAGACAAGAGGTAGGAACTGCTGTGGAGGTGATTCAGTGCATCCTGAAGGGAATGCTTGTGAGGGGCAATTAGAGATGTACATTTGTCTCTTGAGGATTAGAACTTATGTGCCCTTCATTATAACATGGAGTTTTCTTATTCTTCTTGCTACTGGTGATTGAAACTAGGAGTTTATCTGTGCTAGGAAAGCATTTGCATGCCTAGTGACACCCTCTGACATTTTTAAGTGAAAAATTGAGTCTTGCTAAGTTGATCAGATGGTCATTGAGCTCTAATTTTAGGCAATGAAGGCCTTGAACGTACAAGTGTGCTATCTGGTCTCCTGTATTGTTGAAATTGCAAGCCTGTTTTTGTTTGTGAATTACCAGGGGTGAACTCTCATGCCAGAAATTTGCATCAATCTTCTCATTTAGCTCATACTGGCAAGGTTTTCTGCAGGCTTCTGTGAGACTCACAGTTATGGGGAAGTGATTAGTGTGTTACATATAGCAGTGTGTATGGATTTCACATCAGAAATATACTAGGCAGCATCATAATATCTGGGTGATCATGAATATAAAAAACAACTTTGTGGGCTATGTAGCTGGCTCAGGATTTTAAGCACTTGCCATGGAAACAATGGTAAATAGATTGAAAACCCTGTCATTCCTTCAACAAAAGACATGACCCATCAACACAGAAGGCTGAATAGGCAGAGTAGAACTACAGGAGGGCTCTAGGTTAAATTAGAATTCCAGTGTCAAACACCTAAGGAGGAAGAGAGGTGGAGGATGATTCCACATTTCAACTTTAGGGCTGAAGAGAATTATGCACGTGCTCCCCTACACAGGAATGT
The DNA here is from genome assembly GCA_023101885.1 of Typhlomys cinereus. Lineage (NCBI taxonomy): Eukaryota > Metazoa > Chordata > Mammalia > Rodentia > Platacanthomyidae > Typhlomys > Typhlomys cinereus. The sequence goes on along the minus strand of JALPQD010000380.1, from coordinate 2,174,971 downwards.
AACTCACCACAAAAAAGCATACCTAAAGTTATGTCGGCCTCTCCTCCATATGAAAATTGAAAGAGAAAATTGTGATATATGAGTCAGATTATTAAAATCCATTGGTTGTCAGTCTATTTGATAAATATTGTAGGAAACTTGAAGTTTCGAACTGGGTCTGGGGCTGCATACATATAATCCTGACGATGTGGAGTCAGAAGAAGGAGGATCTGGAGGTCATGGTCACCCAGAGTCTCCTACAACATTTTGAAATAGATTGAGTTATGGGAAGTCTGGTTTCAAACAAAACAAAAAATATGTAGGAAATAAAGAAAAGAAAAGAACATGAAAGAATCTTGAAGCCTTCAGGGACTGTGTGATAAAACAGTAGAGCCCATATTGAATGATCCTCTACAAGGCTGCGAATCTACCTTCATCAGGGTAGCTCAACTTGTCTTTAATCAGCCTCTTTCCAATTCTGGGATTGGTTACATGTGAGGATTGTATCTGCGGGCATGACCTGCTATAGTAGGCATGGCTCAGTCACTAAGTCTCTCCTAAGTCTGCCTGCTATAGTAAGGAATGTAGACTTTCATATTCTGCCTCCTTAAATTTGTTTATCCATTTTTCAAAACTAGAAAACCTAACCCTCACTTGATGAGCAATACCGGGACCAAGTCAGAGGACACAAAGCAGATGCCCAGTCCGGAAATACTACACACTCCTGCTCAAAAGCCCAATAATGGCCAGAACTTAGGGGATCTAAGCCAGTGGCCAGGGGGAAAAAGGGGTGTGAGACCAGAGGAGGAAGAAGCCAAGGTCAGTGCATCTGGGATATTTGGGAATTGGGCTTATGCATTGACTGTGGAGATGGGATTTAAGTTTAAGTTCCTGGCACGTGGCTGTCCTAGACTTCTCTATGTAACCCACCTCGCTTGTGCAATCTTGATTTGTCCAAGGAATTCAACGAGATTCTGGGAGGAACAACATGGATCTTTGTTTAAAATGCAGAGTCCATGTTAGTGATTTTGTAGCATCCAATATCTTGTTCCTTATTGTCTTTTCTTACTGACTGATCCTGCTACTGGGGATTGAACCCAGGAGTTTGTTCCTACATGTTAGAAAAGGCTTTATTTGCATGGGAAATCTGGTCAGGTGCTCGAGCAGAGGGCCATGCTCCCATCCCCTCACTGGGAGATTTCGGGCAGTTCTCTTCCCTTCTCCATATTACGTTTTATATTGAGGCGATTTCACTAAGTTTACTGTTCTATTCTGGCTTACAATTCAAACCTCTGAGAAGACTCCCTGTCATCATCGTCAACATTACATTCTTCCTGCCTACATCCCCTGTGAATTAGGCTCTGAGTGGACCCCAACACCTAATATTCACTGATGACTGAAGACCTGCAGTTTCAGGTCTCTTCCTGCAAGCAGCTCCTGAAATATGCGCTTTTGTTGACTTTCTAAATTTCCTGAGAATTCTATTCTGATCACTCTTTACCCCTCCATTCCCATCTCAGGCAAAATCCAAAAGTTGTGGGGACTTTGGACATAAAGAAAGGAGCATTGACTGCCCTGTGAAGAGCTGGGGCCTGGACATGCCCATCTATCCACTGGGCCTCAAAAAGGAGAAGGAGAATCTGCAGCCAAGGAAGACCCAGATGCTCCAGTTTCCAGGACTCATTAACAGGCCTGAGAGAGAGAGAGATGGGATACACAGGTGAGCAAGGGGTAAGGTCACAATGATACTGATCGCCAGGGTCTGGGAAGATAGTGTTTTCCCCTCTGTCCTCTATGGTCAGGAACCTGTATATAGAGATGGGAAAATACCTGAGGAAGAGATAGAAGATCACATCTTTCAGAGTCTTCTCAGATTTCATTTATTGATAAGGATACTAAAGGAGAGTAAGTAGCATTGAAAGAGGGATACATTTTGTATGGTATTCTCGAATTGGAATGACTGGAAAGGCTTTTCAGAAGGGTGTTGGAAGGTCTTGTGTAGAAGTTGTCACCACCACCCACTAAAATAAGGTGCCAAGTTTTCCCTTCTCTTTTTCTGTGGAGTAATGTGGATATGAATTCCACAGAGGCAGGTGGAGAATAGCTCCTCAAAAACAAATGAACTTAATTTCTCAGCTCAGCCACAAGGTCTGGCCTGCCTGGTGGCCCATATTGGGCCAATTGAGTTCACAGAAATTATTTCTCACCAATAAGAACAAGTAAGTTTTACCAGGTTTGTAGAAACTACAAATATTCCTGATCCTGCCTGCCATTTTTGTCTCCTTTGTCCCTAATGGGCTCCATGTCGCTATGTTCTGTTCTTTCTCTCTGCTAATAAAATGTGTCTCATTCATGCATGTTCTAGTTTCAATGTTTAACTAGAAACTAGACTTCAAAACGCAACCACAGGATATCTTGAAACCACAGGCAGAGTAGTAGTCATGCAAAATGAAAGCAGATGTGGAGATGTACCTCCTCTCTCATGAATAAATAAATATTTAAAAGAGATAAAGAGGAAAGAAGAAGGCAAGGGCGTTGGGAAGGAAAGGCATAAGCTCAAAGTGTAGGTTGCTTGCCTGACAGACATGGAGCTCTGGGTTTAATCCCTCGCACTGTACAAACTGGGTATGGAAGTACAGGTCTGTAATTTCAGCATGTAATCTGTGGAGGCTGGATTATTTGAAGATGAAGGACATTCTTAGCTAAGTAGTGAGCTGGAGGGAAAGTTGGGATATGTGGCATGGGGCATGTAAAATAAAAGTTGGGAGACTGAAAGTGTGCAGAGGGTGGAGATGCCTTGGCTTAACTCTGAAGACAGGAGTTTCATCCCTAGAGAATATATAATGAAATAGAAAAACTGACTTCTGAAATTCATCTTGTGATCTCCACACAAATGTACCTCCTCTCTCATGAATAAATAAATATTTAAAAGAGATAAAGAGGAAAGAAGGAGGCAAGGGCGTTGGGAAGGAAAGGCATAAGGAAGAAAGCAATGAAAAGAATGAAAGAAAGAGAGAGAAACAGAGAGAGAGAGAGAGAGAGAGAGAAAGTGAAATCCAATTATTCCTGCTTCCTTGGTAGTAGGTGTATATAGTTATGGGCTGATTCTGAGATAATAGAAGGTACAGAATAAGGTAAGGACAACTAAAAGGAGCTTCAGTTCCTTTCTTGTTTGAGGCAAGACCTGGGAAGCACCTGGGATTGGTCTAGTTCCCATCAAGGGTATGGGAAAGGAGGTCACTAACATCTCTTTATGTGCTCCACAGGCAAGAAATGCGACCTGTAAAAAGGTCCCCAGGAAAGTTGTTGAGCTCCTATAAGGAATCAAGAGATTGTTGTCCATATCTGAGGGTGAGTATCTCCTTCTACCCTTTGCCATTTCTCTCAGGTTCTGCTTTGCCTAGTATGTCAAGGCTCAGAAGTTTACATGAGACCTGATTGGTTTTCACCTTCCCTTCCCTTCTCTTCAAATTCACTCCCCCTCTTCCCTCAATTTCCTCTCCTTTTCCCAATTGTCGTTTCTCATGACCTTCCCCTTCTCTCCTCCAACATCCTTCTCTACATCCTTCCCTTCTTCTTTAGTGCCTTCTCCTCCCCCTTCTTTTCTCTGCTCACTTCTCTGCCAATCACTTTCTCATTTTTCTTCCCCTTCTCTCTCCTTTCATTTCCCTATGCTTCCCTTTCTCTCCCTTTCCATCCCATCTTCTTTCTCTCTCCTTTCCTTCTCCCTTCCTCTCTCCTACACTTGCTTCTATCTCATTCCCACTCCCCTCTAGCTCTCTTCTCTGTCCTTTATCTTCTTTATCCCTTCCCTCTTTCTTCAACTTATCATTTCTTTGCCCTCCCTTTTTGCTGCTTCCCTCTCCATTCTTCTCCCTTCCTCCATCTTCCTCTGTCCTTTCCAACCACCTTTCCCTTCCCTTCTCTTTCATTGCCCACCTTGCATGTTCACTGGGTATTTCATGCATGCACATTGGTGGACTTTGCTCATATTAATCCACTTCTTTCTCTGTGGGCTTAATTTACATACACCACCTTCCCTCCATTCTCTTCCCCACCTTTCAACTTGTTTGTGTCTTCTTGCCAGATAATCCCCTATATACTTTAAGGTATCTGTTTGTTATTTTCATAACATCTACATTGTATATGCTTGAATTTGCATGAGATTTTATACAATTAGACCCTTTTGACCTCTGGTGCATAAAGTGTGAGATGTTTTCCATTATCTCCACAGAAACCCACCAGACCCCAGGTTCCTCACAGCGCCAGGAAGGAATCATCTCTGGGCCCTTTTCTCACGGGTTCATGCTCTGGGGTCACACCCAGCATGAGATCCCGGTATCTCTGATCCTCTTACTAGGAAAGGTGTGCAGTTAGGGCCTGCACACCTGCAGAAGAACATGATGTGGACGTCCCTGATATTTTGAATGAGGCCATGAAGTGCTCCCCACACTCTATTGTCAGTTTCAAGAAGGCAGCTGATGGGACTGGTGTTTCCTCCCAAGACCTCTGTCAGTCTATCTTGAAGACACATGCTCTCAGTGAGGTTTTGAATCCCCAGTCAATACTTGAACATTCTAAGATATATTCGAAGTTCAGTGTATAGCCCATAAGCCCCAGGTGGGGCCTAGACTTCAGTGCATCAGACAAGAAGCTTCTTCAGGCTCCAATTCAGAAATGTCAGATACAGCCCCAAAAACCATGGTTCAGATTCTACCCAACCCCACCTCATAGGTCCTAATTCCTCGAAGTATTTCACTTGGGAATTGTTCATGTTTCCCAGCCTCCCAACCAGGACAAGTAACCTTGATTATCCCAGTCAATCATACTGGTCAGAGTGATACAAGCCACAATGCAAAATGTCCACATGAAAACCGCCCTGCTCTCCATGCCAGAACTCAGTCCAGGACCTTGCAGTCTCCAAGCCTCCAGTGCCTGTCAATGTTTCAGGAATGTCTTAAAGGTCAGACTTTAAGTTATGGAGACAGGCACAGGGAAGCCCTGGATTCCCAGTGTCTTCCCCATCCAATGCTGTCAAGTACAGCTCTATTGCTAAATCTGTGTCATCATCAAGGACTCTGAAAGAATGGGCTACCCTGTCTTGATGTATCCCAAGCAGACTTCTTCATCTTTGGACAATGATGGGGAATGAGATCATGTACTTGGTGAAGGCAGAAAAAACTGTAGACATCTCATGATTTGAGAATGACTGAATTACCAGTAAGAGAGAAGGAAGAAGCCTTGAAAAGCTATTACAGGAATCAGGGTGTATAGACATGCAGAAATGGTAAATCTTGGAGAAACATTAGGTGACAGACTTTGCTGATCTCCATTTGCAAACTTAATATGCATAAAATGGGAAGCAAGCTGCTGAAACCGCCACAAAGTGTATTTTGTGATATAGACATGAGAAACCCAGTGAGCAACAAAAATGGTATTATAGTATAATGTGTATAAAAGGACTGATTTAATGACAGGTTCCTTTACCAGCTGAGGCATCTACCGGGTCTGAATTCAAGTTCTTTAGCATTTTGTATTTTTCCTCTATGAACGACTGCACAGTGTTGAAAGGGGAATGTTGGTATGCAGCGGGACTCAGGCAACATAGAGCTACTGAGATGTGATGCCCTGGCTTAACTCTATAATAGCTCACCATTGTTCTGAGCGTCAAAACTATTGAACGAACTATCTAAATTGTTTAGGTAATGAATAAAATAGAGGAAATTACATGTATATTTTTTATTTTCTGGTTAGAGTAGAGTTCACTTTACCCTAGGACCCATCAAAGGGTAGGCGAAAAGAGGGAATTTACAAGGCCCATGAATGGAGTTGAGGGTGAGTTGGAAGGGATGAGACCCAGAGGGAAGGATTGGCAGAAAGAATGGGTGAAGGGAGCAGTAACAAGGGATGCCAGGAACAAGTCTAAGCAGGAATTGAAAACTGATATGAAGAATCAGTTATTAATAAAGAGAATGGTTCACTTTGAAATAAAAATTTAATTGGAATATCTTAATCTTGTTATTTTTACCAGTGAAAAGCATTATTGTAAAGTTGTATTCGGATGATTTTTTTCTATTTATAATATTTTACACTATTATATGTTTTGTATATTCTCTTATTTTAGTTGAATTTAAATTTTTACATTAATTTTATATTAAATGTGTAATTCTTTTTAATGGAGACTATTTGATAAGATTAATAAACTTCTTTAAGGGTATATTAAATAAGTTGCTACTGCACTGCCCTTGGTTCCATCCTGTAGGGTATTGGATATTACCCCCTGGCCAGAGATAAAATTCTGTTAAAACAGTGTCTTATTATAAGAGTAGATTCAAGCATGGATCACAGGCACCATGATCCTTAGAGGCAAGGGATTAACAGCCACAATAATCTCCCTATAATAAAGGGGAACACAAAACAGAGCTCTAGGCAATGCCACTGAGTCCTTACACCTCATCAGAGAGGAGGACCCAGAGGGAAGTTTGACATGCACACTAAAGGATGCTCCAGGAATGGGGGGAATGAGCACTGGGAGAAAGGGTCGGAGGCGGGAAAGGAAAGTGAAAAAAGGGAGGTAGGGAGGGGAGTGGGGTAGTTATCAACTTTGTATGAGTAGAAGAAATAAACAAGAATATTAAATAAACTGTTCTTTGTCTTGTTATATTTCTATATTATTGGTTTTATTAGTACAGTCCTTACAATTGAAGAAAGGTTTCTTCATTATTAGCATCTATTGTTATTACTTATAATGTCACCATAATTAAAGTTGTATTTTGGGAAACCATGAGAATGGAACCCACAGCCATGGTGAGGGCCAATCTCTTGAACTGAACTGTTCCCCTGCAACTTATTTATCTAGATTGAAAACCAACAATCCAATTTCATGTGGACAATGCTAAAAATATAATGGACTATTGGATATTTATGTAGGGCTCAGGACCCCAATTGCATATGTGTATTCAATCCACTCCTCAGAATTTATTTAATTTTGATCTGTGCTCAGTGTTAAATATAAAACAATCCTGCACACTGATGGTATCATTTACCCACCACCTTCAGGTGGTTGCCTTTCCTAACAGGCTCTGAAGCTCAGGCTCAGGTGGAAAAGTATCTACCCAACTCACTCTACAGAAAGTCCAGTATGAGTGTCACAGTGGGCAGTGTTGAGAGAGGGGGAGGTAGACAATCCATAAGGTGTAGGTCTTTGTGTCTGTGATTCTTGTCCCCTTTGGTTACCTCTCACCAACACTATGACAGACCTGACTGTCCCAGCTTGGGGAGTTGAGAACATTTCTGAGAATATTTTCCCCAGTTGATAATTGCTGGAAATAGTGACAGGTCCTGGAAAGTATCTGCCAAGGGATTTTGGGAATGTTTAAAAGAGCTTCTTCTCCTCCATGACTCTAGATGGAGTCCCATAAAGAGGGAAGCAGGAAATAGGTCTGGCTCACAAGGGAGTAGCAGAGAAATTCATCAAATCTCTTTAGGTACCTTGATTCCTAGGGAAGTCCTAGAATAAGCACGTTCTTTCCTGAAGATTTACCATGGAGGTGAGCGTGGCTACTTCATGTGTACAAGATAGCCAACTAAGAATAATTTTTTCTTCCTTTTCCAAAAAAATATTTTCCTGTTTATTTTTGAAAAATATGAGGGAGAGAGAGAGAGAGAAGTTATGAGTTTTGGTAAAAGCATCTTACCTGCTGAACTGTCTTGTTGACCACAGAGAATGATATTCAAGAAGGTTTGGTAAATGCTAAACAGCATGTCAGATACTCAGTGGTCTTTAAGTGCATAGTCTACTAGATATCATGGATTAAAGACCTTACTCCAGATAAGGCAACACTGAGGATGTTGGTATTCCCAGAAATTGGGAAGTGGAGGCAGGACTGTGAGGAGTTCATGATCATCTTTAGCTTTGTACATAACTTGTAGACATATTGCTCTCCCAAGGAAAGAAAAGTAAGCTTACAGAATAGGTTAACAATATCTAGTACTTGATTGACAGAAAGAAAGTGCATAATCCACAGAGTTGGAGGTTCACCCGAGAAAACTATACTTAAGGTTTGCTCTTTTAATTGTTCTTAGGATTAATAAATGCAAGATAAGCCTGAAGGTTTAGCGTAACGAGTGAGCACCAAGAACTAGATTTAGTATCATAAAAAGATAAGTTAATGTCATAAATGAGTTCAAATTAATATCTAGTTGTTTTATAAATTATTGAACAGTTTTTACAAGCTCAGAATGTTGATGCTACTGTATTTCTAAGTCAGGAATTAATGGCAAAAATTTACGGAAATACACATACACATACAATGTTGGTAAAAACAAGCTCTATAAAAATGCAAGCACATCAACACATTTATATCTGTAAGTATGAAAGACAAAAACAAGTGCACGACATCTGCCCTACTTAACACAGGGTGGGTGTCTGTGATGGCTAATCCTTGTTGTTGTCTTGATTAGATTAACAAGCATATTGGACTTAGATCCATGTGATGACTTTTTTTCTTTTTTTTTTAATTTAGGAATTTATTCTTTAATTCATAAGCTTTATATATCTTTAATTTAAAAATAAATAAAAACAATGAAATCAAGGCATTCTTTCAACGTCTAGGCCCTTCCAACATTCTAAATACAAGAACTCTTAAAGTTGTGTACATCCACTGGAAGAAGAAAAAAACGCGAGAGCTATGACACTCAAAACAAAAGTTTATAAAACTGAGGATCCTTCCAGGAAATAATTGCCTTTACAAAAGCAAAAAAGAAAGGGAGGGCTAGGACCAAGAAAACCAAATCAAACAGCAAAATTCCAGGGTTCCTAACCATCTTGTTCCATGATCAACGACCCTGTTTCCTGGCCAACAGCTTGCTTTTACTTCTGTCTAGCACAGCTTCACCCTGACTTGTTGCAGCAGAGACTCCACAAGCAACAGCAAAGTGCCTGGCATCAAAACCCTCATTATAGTTTTTTTTACTAGGCAAGCTTAAAAGCCATGTATGCTTGGTGGGAAGCTTATCTTACAGGAGTGCTGTGACTCAAGTAAGAGAAAGGAAAAAGGAGAAAAAAAATCAGTTTTCTGAGAATAGACAAGGTCACTGAAGGAACCCCTTTTTTAAAAAAGGGAGTTTCGTTTTGGTGTAAAATATGTCACGCTAAATGAATTAAGGTCAGTTGCCACTGAGAGGATGTTATTAAACACCATGGACATCTTTTGCAATGTAGATCTATGCCCTTTCTTTTTAAACATGGTGAATTTCAACCTAGCAATTATTACAACAAATGATATAGTCTGAAGCCTAAACACATTTTAGCAATTTTGAAATCGATTTGAGTTCAAAGCAAATACAATTTACATGATAACAAATGTCTCAATAAGACTGTGGGGATACTTGAGCCCAGGCACCTCAGGGCCTTCTCCTGCAGGTGCTTCTCTAGGTCATCCAAGTGTCCTCAGCTGCACTTTCAATCTCCTTCGTAGGTCTGGTGCTGCCTCGGCTCTCCCTGTGGAGATATAGTTGTGGGAGCAGTGACAGCTGCAGGAATTTCAAGAGCTGGGGTAACATCTATAAACTTCTCCTTCTTGTGTTTGTGTGTGTTTGCGTGTGTGTGTGTGTGTGTGTGTGTGTGTGTGTTTCTTATATTTCTTTTTTTCTTCTCCTTTTTGTATTTCTTTTCCTTCTTTTCCTTCCCATTTCCTTGTTGATCTGAATTCCTGGCAGGGGATGGGCTTGGCACTGGGATTTTAAAAGCCTTTTTCACTGGTACCGCTGGTGAGGAGTTTGTGGAGGGTGACTGGCATAGCATAGAGTATACAGGTGCTGGAGGCTTTTTGGTGGCTGGCTCAGGAGATACAGAGACAGAGTGAGAGGATGAAACCCTTCTTACAGGTTGAGGTCTTGTTGAGGTTTTTTCTTTTATTAATTTTTTTAGGGTCCAGAATCATGGAGAATATCGTAATGCAAATAGCACTTGGAGATGGTGATTGCCTTATTTGGGGCAACGCCGATGCTTTTTGAATGGGGTGGGGGGTGGAATTGTGGTTCGAGGAATTTGTAGTAGTGGTGTGGGTGAATGTACTTTGTTTGTTTGATTGTTTGTTTGACCAGGCTTCCTGAATGGGACAACTGGAGTGGAGACCCTTTCCTATGCTTTGAAGACAAGGAGGGCGAGCATCTCTTGTGATTGGGGGGCTTCTTGATTTGGGAAGTGGAGAATGGGAGAGCTGGTGCTCAGATGGTGGAGACGGCCATTCCCTTCCTTTGTATAGAGGTGGGGGTGAGTCAGTTCTCCTTGGAAATAGAGAAGGAGAGTATCTCCTTTGCATGACAGGAGAGTAACTTCTAGGGGAAGGAGGGCATACGCATGGAGGTGGAGAAAGAGTCCTTCCCCTAGGCGGTGTGTGTGAGACCTGAGCCACAAAGGAGGATGAAGCAGAGAAGGAGACCAGCGCCTGCTGACAGGTGGTGGGGAGGTACTCCTCCTTATCCATTTTTAGCCACAGGTGATTGCCATCGCTTTCCCATCTGCATCCACGGGGAAGTGTCTGTGGTGTTGGTGACAGAGAAGCACTCAGTGAAGGGCAGTATCTCTATCGCCTACCCACCTGACCATTCTTCACATGGGGCCTCTTTAGCAGCTCATCTGAAAAGAAGGAAGAGAGTCAAATGCAGAATGCTGGTTCTGTGGTCTATACCTGCATCTTCACCACATAGAATCTGCGGCAGCCATTTTGACACGAGTGTGGATGAACGTGACCTTTTCTCAGTACACTGGTGTTTTGTCTCTTTTCTGAAGTTTTCCCTAGTGACATAGAAACAGGACATTTTTTTCTAGGCTTTGGCTGTTAGATTGTTGGGGAATGACGAGTTTTTGGGGTGGAGTTGCTGGAAAGGAAGGCCTGTGCCTTGGCCTTGGAGGACGTACTGAAGGAGATAACCTAGGAATTTTTCGTGGGGAGGTGGATGCACTTGTGGGCAGTTTCTTTGGTGCTTACTTGGACCGAGAGGAAGAGAATGAATGGCTAATTCAGGACAAGGATGCTGGTCTCCTTGCAGACCTCCTGTGCCTTGGTGGGGGAGGCATCTATCTTGGTTGGATCCTGCATTCAGGAAATGGCCTCCATCTTGGGCTCTGCTTCCTTCTAGGCTAGTATGACCTTGGCCAGGATTGATGTCTCTTCATTGGTCTGTAATAAGAAGGAGATCAAGGGTGTGTATATGATCTATATCTTAATTTGGACCATGACCTGGTCTTTCTATTTTCTTTTCCTTTTTGGAGTTTTTTTTTTTTTTTTTCCTGGCGAAGATTCTTTAAGGTCTGTAATAGGTTCAAGCTTGGGAACTTTCAGGATGTCACTAGTGGAGTTGATCTCTTGTATTGAAGAGTGTTTGATTTTCACTGAAGGTTCTGGAAGCTCCGGAGTTTGTTCCTTCTTTTCTGGGATAGGATACGGACTCAGGCTCTTGGTTCTGTGATGGGGAGATGAAGAATGACTGGGCTTTCTCTCTCTCTTGACAGAAGAACATCTTCCAGGGAAGGAGATCTGGATTTTCTTCTTGGACTCTCAGATGCTCCCTTTTTTCTCCGATGTTTTCTCTTTTTTCATTCTCCCTCTTATCTCTGTCTTCATCTCACTTTTGCAGAAATGCCAACTTTTCTCCTGTTCAGTCTCTGTTTTATTTCTTCTCTCTTCAGTTCTAGAAAAGCAGAAGGGGTTCCAGTGATGTTTTTTAGTGCACTCGATAGCAGGGGCCAGAGATCATCCATGAATTCTCTAGCATTTTTTCCATTGAAAACCCAATCAGATTCATTTGCATCATTTCAGAATCTGGATTCTTCACTTCCAGCTGATTGAATATAAATTCAATCACAATATCATCTTCAAATCCAAGGATTTTCCTTACTAATTTTGTTCTCAAAGACTTTATAACCTCCAAATTTATTTGGCTCATACCCACATTTTCTAGGCATTCTGCAAACTTCAACTACTCCAGTAGCTTCTTCTGCTTGTTGTTGAAGTAATTCTCCTGTTCTGTGCTTTGCTGCCTCTATCAGAGATCGCTCCATCATGGCTAAATTTTATGGCCATCTTGAAACCCATTTATGTTGGGAAGATGGCTCAATGGTGAAAAGTGCTTGTTGTAAAAGTAAAAGCATGGGGGGGGTGAAGAGGTGGCTCAGGGGTTAAGCCTCCGCCTTGGAGGCTGAAGGTCCTGAGTTCGGATCCCAGATCCCACGTATAGACGCCAGGCGGAAATGGAGGCGGCCTGCGCTTCTGGTCCTGGTAGGTCGGAGCCTGTGAATCCGGGGACTGAAGGAGGTGGAGGCGGCCATGGTGGTTCCCGATTTGTCCGTGGTTCTACACACACACAGACACACACAGACACACACAGACACACACAGACACACACAGACACGCGCACATGCGCGCGCACATACACACGCACATGGGCACAGTTGAATCAATAATAATAATAATAATAAAAAAAAGTAAAAGCATCGGATTTCAACCCCCTCCCCCCACATCTCAAATAGAATGTTGATTGGGTTTTGCCTTATACTGCAATTCCGTCTTCTGAAGGTAGATCTTGAAAATCCCCAGTATATGTTGACTAAGCAGACTGGTTCCGTATGATACATTCAGAGACCCATCCACAAAAAAAAAAAACACAACAAAAAAACAAAATCAAGTAAATGTAAAGTAATCCAGGATGATTTCTCTGTCAGATTCAGTATCTACTTTTCCAATTCACACAAACTCATGGATGTGGAAAACAGCTGGAAATACCCAATACCTTCTTCTGGGTGTGTCTCTGAGACTGAAGGCAGAGGCAGTTGGATTAGGAGGGTGTGAGGTAAATCCACAGATTAATCTCTAATGGATTTACCATGTAAGGACCCTAGGGGTTTGTGCTAAAATGATTGGCTCACAGTTCATTTGATTATGTTGATTAAGAAGGGAAGTTCAGTGGGGTGTGGAGCAGTACAAAGCTTGATTGAGTAGGCCTCCATTCACATGTTCCCTCTCCCTACTGGAAGTTCACAGGTGAAGATTATTCTTTGGCCTTACACCTGAGTGGCTGCAGAAAGTAAGTAGGTTCTTTTTCATCTGGGGTTTGTCTTCTCTTGACAGGAAAAGTAGGAGTTTGGAAGAAATCTTTACCGATTAGTATGGGACGTTGAAGTAATATTTTATGTGTTTATTGCAAGAAAAATGTCAAAACATGAGTGAAATACTTGTTGTAACTCTCACAGAGTTTTGAATGTGCTGGATGGGACCTAATACCTTTCATGAGTAAAGACGGATTGGTAATATTCATTTTGTAACAGTAATACACTTAAGTAGATCTAAATGTTTCCCATGAACCCAGGATTTTCTGTACTCAGGAACTTGAGCATAAAAGTGATTTCTCTTTAGTTTTTTTATTTTTCCACTTGAATTTATATGTGCTTGTGTGTTTCCTTCATGAAAGTACACGTGTTTGCATGTATGTATTCAGTTTGTATGTATGGTGGAAGGTGTGCGTGTAAAGATCCAAAACTGGGCTATCACATGGAATAATTCTCCTAAGATTTTCTTTGAGGATGGTGTCTCTCATCAAACCAAGAGATCATTGGCACTAAACTGGTCAGCTACCTTGATGTGAGGATTCCTGATTTCTTTCTAGCAAAGGTGGAATTACAGGCATCTGTCAAAATCACCGTGTTTATTCACACAGGATCTGGGAATTTGAACTTCTGCCCTGTTGCTTTCCTTGCTTAGCAAGTGTTTAACCTAGCTTGGGAGTTATCTCTCCAGCCTTCTCTTATAATTTCCTAGCGTTTTATTATTCCAAATATCTTTCTTACAAGTCCTTTGATTTGAAGATTTAAGGAATAAGTTCTATAATAAAAACTCGGTGTTACAAAGTTGTTACATGCCACAGTTAGTCTACTTCTGTAAATTATAACAAAGACAGGTACAGACTTGAAACACTTATTTTTTATTAGTGATATAACATTCATGTTGTGATGTGGCTGTATTGAGAGAATCGCTTCTTAATTTGAAAATATTGTAGGTCAAAAATTCAGTGCTCCTGGAGCACAGGGAAGAATGCGTCAGGCAGTAGGATCCTTAGATGCAAAGGTTCAAGCAGTCATAATAGCGTTCTTATACTAGCAGGCAGCACAAGAAGGGGCCAGAAGCTGGCAACTGATTTCTGAACCCACACTACTCTAGATGATTCAGAAGGAAATTCAGTGTTCACATAAACAGGTGCACTGGAACATGGGAGGTAGAAAAGCAGGAAGCACCAAGAGAAGAAGAAGGAAGGAAAAGGGGTGACAAGGAGGGTTGGAGATTGGGAAGTAGGGGAAAGTACATTGGGGAGCAGGAGGGAATAGAGACGATGAAGAAGAAAATATGGGGTACCTATCGAGCTTGTATTACAAGGCCAAAAATGTAAGAAAAACAAAAATAAAATTAAGACAATTATGTTCTCTTAATGAGTGAACATATTCACACAATATAAACTTATTGAGTACTTGAGCCAAGTAAATATAGGCCTAATGGTCATTCACACATTTTCCTTGTAGTGCAAAGAATTTTCAAAGAGAGGGAGAAAATAAATCACATAGATGGACAACCTTGGAAGAAAACCTTTGAAAATTAGGAAATGTCTGTTTATTAAACTTTCTTAGAAGATAATAGCATGATAAACTTTCTCAGGTGTTTCATAGTCCAATGGATTGCAAAGCTCTCTTGGGAAGACCTTGCATGTGTGTTTTATTTATCTTCTTAGTGATCTTGGATCACTGGCACCTGGAGGGAGAGAGAAATGTACATGCAGCTTTAATGAGAGAATAACTGTAAAAAATTTGGACACAAAAAGAAGATGAGATAATGTATCCTACAGGAGGGAGGCTGCAGGGATATGAGGAATCAAGTGGCTCCCATTTTCTACTTTCCACAGGAAAACAGAATTTGTTGAACAAGATCTGAAGTGATGGACCCCAACACTCTCTCAATGGAGCAGGGCAAGCAGTTCTTAAGGCAATGTGGAATTCCACAGAGAGATGTAAGTTTGGGAGACTTTGGATGAAGGAAAAAGCAAGAGGTCTTGTGAAGTAGTTTGGGTTATTGTGGCCAGGAGTCCAATGATATTAAATGTTTACTAACCTTGAAACACAACCACAGAACCCTTGAAAAAGACTCACCATACATCAAGCTGGATGCACATGCCATTCGGTGAGCCTCAGGCCTCACAAGGAAACATTAGCATCTTCTTGTTAAACAGTTCTGAATCTGTTGGTGTCCAAAGTTTACTATTTAAGTCACCATATACTGATCATAGCACAATTTGCATTAATAAGAAATGGGGGATTCCTTCCTCTTCCCTCTTCCTCAGGCCTCCTTCTCCCACAGTACACAGACCATTTTCTGTCTGGTTTTTGTTACAGATTGATTTGATGACAGAGAAGTGGATTGTGGTAGCCTCTGTGGAAGTTCTGTTGAGATTTCCTCTGAAGCCAGGAGAGGACCCTACAGCCCGATGTGTTTCAAGTATAAGCAGTCCGTCTGCGGCAAATCCAAGCAACACCATCTCACAAAGACATGGAAACCAAGAGAAGAGGTAGGAACTGCTGTGGAGGTGATTCAGTGCATCCTGAAGGGAATGCTTGTGAGGGGCAATTAGAGATGTACATTTGTCTCTGGAGGATTAGAACTTATGTGCCCTTCATTATAACATGGAGTTTTCTTATTCTTCTTGCTACTGGTGATTGAAACTAGGAGGTTTCCTGTGCTAGGAAAGCATTTGCATGCCTAGTGACACCCTCTGACATTTTTAAGTGAAAAATTGAGTCTTGCTAAGTTGATCAGATGGTCATTGAGCTCTAATTTTAGGCAATGAAGGCCTTGAACGTACAAGTGTGCTATCTGGTCTCCTGTATTGCTGAAATTGCAAGCCTGTTTTTGTTTGTGAATTACCAGGGGTGAACTCTCATGCCAGAAATTTGCATCAATCAACTCATTTAGCTCATCCTGGCAAGGTTTTCTGCCGGCTTCTATGAGACTCCAGGTCATGGGGAAGTGATTAGTGTGTTACATATAGCAGTGTGTATGGATTTCACATCAGAAATATACTAGGCAGCATCATAATATCTGGGTGATCATGAATATAAAAAATAACTTTGTGGGCTATGTAGCTGGCTCAGGATTTAAAGCACTTGCCATGGAAACAATGGTAAATAGATTGAAAACCCTGTCATTCCTTCAACAAAAGACATGACCCATCAACACAGAAGGCTGAATAGGCAGAGTAGAACTACAGGAGGGCTCTAGGTTAAATTAGAATTCCAGTGTCAAACACCTAAGGAGGAAGAGAGGTGGAAGATGATTCCACATTTCAACTTTAGGGCTGAAGAGAATCATGCACGTGCTCCCCTACACAGGAATGTAACTCACCACACAAAAGCGTACCTAAAGTTATGTCGGCCTCTCCTCCATATGAAAATTGAAAGAGAAAATTGTGATATATGAGTCAGATTATTAAAATCCATTGGTTGTCAGTCTATTTGATAAATATTGTAGGAAACTTGAAGTTTCGAACTGGGTCTGGGGCTGCATACATATAATCCTGACGATGTGGAGTCAGAAGAAGGAGGATCTGGAGGTCATGGTCACCCAGAGTCTCCTACAACATTTTGAAATAGATTGAGTTATGGGAAGTCTGGTTTCAAACAAAACAAAAAATATGTAGGAAATAAAGAAAAGAAAAGAACATGAAAGAATCTTGAAGCCTTCAGGGACTGTGTGATAAAACAGTAGAGCCCATATTGAATGATCCTCTACAAGGCTGCAAATCTACCTTCATCAGGGTAGCTCAACTTGTCTTTAATCAGCCTCTTTCCAATTCTGGGATTGGTTACATGTGAGGATTGTATCTGCGGGCATGACCTGCTATAGTAGGCATGGCTCAGTCACTAAGTCTCTCCTAAGTCTGCCTGCTATAGTAAGGAATGTAGACTTTCATATTCTGTCTCCTTAAATTTGTTTATCCATTTTTCAAAACTAGAAAACCTAACCCTCACTTGATGAGCAATACCAAGACCAAGTCAGAGGACACAAAGCAGATGCCCAGTCCGGAAATACTACACACTCCTGCTCAAAAGCCCAATAATGGCCAGAACTTAGGGGATCTAAGCCAGTGGCCAGGGGGAAAAAGGGGTGTGAGACCAGAGGAGGAAGAAGCCAAGGTCAGTGCATCTGGGATATTTGGGAATTGGGCTTATGCATTGACTGTGGAGATGGGATTTAAGTTTAAGTTCCTGGCACGTGGCTGTCCTAGACTTCTCTATGTAACCCACCTCGCTTGTGCAATCTTGATTTGTCCAAGGAATTCAACGAGATTCTGGGAGGAACAACATGGACCTTTGTTTACAATGCAGAGTCCATGTTAGTGATTGTGTAGCATCCAATATCTTGTTCCTTATTGTCTTTTCTTACTGACTGATCCTGCTACTGGGGATTGAACCCAGGAGTTTGTTCCTACATGTTAGAAAAGGCTTTATTTGCATGGGAAATCTGGTCAGGTGCTCGAGCAGAGGGCCATGCTCCCATCCCCTCACTGGGAGATTTCGGGCAGTTCTCTTCCCTTCTCCATATTACGTTTTATATTGAGGCAATTTCACTACGTTTACTGTTCTAGACTGGCTTACAATTCAAACCTCTGAGCAGACTCCCTGTCATCATCGTCAACATTAAATTCTTCCTGCCTACATCCCCTGTGAATTAGGCTCTGAGTGGACCCCAACACCTAATATTCACTGATGACTGAAGACCTGCAGTTTCAGATCTCTTCCTGCAAGCAGCTCCTGAAATCTGAGCTTTTGTTGACTTTCTAAATTTCCTGAGAATTCTATTCTGATCACTCTTTACCCCTCCATTCCCATCTCAGGCAAAATCCAAAAGTTGTGGGGACTTTGGACATAAAGAAAGGAGCATTGACTGCCCTGTGAAGAGCTGGGGCCTGGACATGCCCATCTATCCACTGGGCCTCAAAAAGGAGAAGGAGAATCTGCAGCCAAGGAAGACCCAGATGCTCCAGTTTCCAGGACTCATTAACAGGCCTGAGAGAGAGAGAGATGGGATACACAGGTGAGCAAGGGGTAAGGTCACAATGATACTGATAGCTAGGGTCTGGGAAGATAGTGTTTTCCCCTCTGTCCTCTATGGTCAGGAACCTGTATATAGAGATGGGAAAATACCTGAGGAAGAGATAGAAGCCCACATCTTTCAGAGTCTTCTCAGATTTCATTTTATTGATAAGGATACTAAAGGAGAGTAAGTAGCATTGAGAGAGGGATACATTTTGTATGGTATTCTCGAATTGGACAGACTGGAAAGGCTTTTCAGAAGGGTGTTGGAAGGTCTTGTGTAGAAGTTGTCACCACCACCCACTGAAATAAGGTGCCAAATTCTCCCTTCTCTTTTTTTGTGGAGTAATGTGGATATGAATTCCACAGAGGCAGGTTGAGAATAGGTCCTCAAAAACAAATGAACTTAATTTCTCAGCTCAGTCACAAGGTCTGGCCTGCCTGGTGGCCCATATTGGGCCAATTGAGTTCACAGAAATTATTTCTCACCATTGAGAACAAGTAAGTTTTACCAGGTTTGTAGAAACTACAAATATTCCTGATCCTGCCTGCCATTTTTGTCTCTTTTGTCCCAAATGGGCTCCATGTCACTATGTTCTGTTCTTTCTCTCTGCTAATAAAATGTGTCTCATTCACGCATGTTGTAGTTTCAATGTTTATCTCCAGAAATTAGAAACTAGGCTTCAAAACGCAACCACAGGACATCTTGAAACCACAGGCAGAGTAGCAGTCATGCAAAATGAAAGCAGACGTGGAGATGGGGCTCAAAGTGTAGGTTGCTTGCCTGACAGACATGGAGCTTTGGGTTTAATCCCTCGCACTGTACAAACTGGGTATGGAAGTACAGGTCTGGAATTTCAGCATGTAATCTGTGGAGGCTGGATTATCTGAAGATGAAGGACATTCTCAGCTAAGTAGTGAGCTGGAGGGAAAGGTGGGATATGTGGCATGGGGCATGAAAAATAAAAGTTGGGAGACTGAAAGTGTGCAGTGGGTGGAGATGCCTTGGCTCAACTCTGAAGACAGGAGGTTCATCCCTAGAGAATATATAATGAAATAGAAAAACTGACTTCTGAAATTCATCTTGTGATCTCCACAAAAATGTACCTCCTCTCTCATGAATAAATAAATATTTAAAAGAGATAAAGAGGAAAGAAGGAGGCAAGGGCGTTGGGAAGGAAAGGCATAAGGAAGAAAGCAATGAAAAGAATGAAAGAGAGAGAGAGAAACAGAGAGAGAAAGAGAGAGAGAGAAAGAAAGTGAAATCCAATTACTCCTGCTTCCTTGGTAGTAGGTGTATATAGTTATGGGCTGATTCTGAGATAATAGAAAGTACAGAATAAGGTAAGGACAACTAAAAGGAGCTTCAGTTCCTTTCTTGTTTGAAACAAGACCTGGGAAGCACCTGGGATTGGTCTAGTTCCCATCAAGGGTATGGGAAAGAAGGTCACTAACATCTCTTTATGTGCTCCACAGGCAAGAAATGCGACCTGTAATAAGGTCCCCAGGAAAGTTGTTGAGCTCCTATAAGGAATCAAGAGATTGTTGTCCATATCTGAGGGTGAGTATCTCCTTCTACCCTTTGCCATTTCTCTCAGGTTCTGCTTTGCCTAGTATGTCAAGGCTCAGAAGTTTACATGAGACCTGATTGGTTTTCACCTTCCCTTCCCTTCTCTTTCCTTCACTTCAAATTCACTCCCCCTCTTCCCTCAATTTCCTCTCCTTTTCCCAATTGTCGTTTCTCATGACCTTCCCCTTCTCTCCTCCAACATCCTTCTCTACATCTTCCCTTCTTCTTTATTCCCTTCTCCTCCCCCTTCTTTTCTCTGCTCACTTCTCATTTTTCTTCCCCTTCTCTCTCCTTTCATTTCCCTATGCTTCCCTTTCTCTCCCTTTCCATCCTATCTTCTTTCTTTCTCCTTTCCTTCTCCCTTCCTCGTTCCTACACTTGCTTCTATCTCATTCCCACTCCCCTCTAGCTCTCTTCTCCGTCCTTTATCTTCTTTATCCCTTCTCTCTTTCTTCACCTTATCATTTCTTTTCCCTCCCTTTTTGCTGCTTCCCTCTCCATTCTTCTCCCTTCCTCCATCTTCCTCTGTCCTTTCCAACCACCGTTCCCTTCCCTTCCCTTTCATTGTCCACCTTGCATGTTCACTGGGTATTTCATGCATGCACATTGGTGGACTTTGCTCATATTAATCCACTTCTTTCTCTGTGGGCATAATTTACATACACCACCTTCCCTCCATTCTCTTTCCCCACCTATCAACTTGTTTGTGTCTTCTTGCCAGATAATCCCCTATATACTTTAAGGTATCTGTTTGTTATTTTCATAACATCTACATTGTATATGCTTGAATTTGCATGAGATTTTATACAATTAGACCCTTATGACCTCTGGTGCATGAAGTGTGAGACGTTCTCCATTATCTCCACAGAAACCCACCAGACCCCAGGTTCCTCACAGCGGCAGGAAGGAATCATCTCTGGGCCCTTTTCTCACGGATTCATGCTCTGTGGTCACACCCAGCATGAGATCCCGGTATCTCTGATCCTCTTACTAGAAAAGCTGTGCAGTTAGGGCCTGCACACCTGCAGAAGGACATGATGTGGACGTCCCTGATATTTTGAATGAGGCCATGAAGTGCTCCCCACACTCTATTGTCAGTTTCAAGAAGGCAGCTGATGGGACTGGTGTTTCCTCCCAAGACCTCTGTCAGTCTATCTTGAAGACACATGCTCTGAGTGAGGTTTTCAATCACCAGTCAATACTTGAACATTCTAAGATATATTCGAAGTTCAGTGTATAGCCCATAAGCCCCAGGTGGGGCTTAGACTCCAGTGCATCAGACAAGAATCTTCTTCAGGCTCCAATTCAGAAATGTCAGATCCAGCCCAAAAAACCATGGTTCAGATTCTACCCAACCCCACCTCAGAGGTCCTAATTCCTCGAAGTATTTCACTTGGGAATTGTTCATGTTTCCCAGCCTCCCAACGAACAAGTAACCTTGATTATCCCAGTCAGTCATACTGGTCAGAGTGATACAAGCCACAATGCAAAATGTATGCATGAAAACCGCCCTGCTCTCCTTGCCAGAACTCAGTCCAGGACCTTGCAGTCTCCAAGCCTCCAGTGCCTGTCAATGTTTCAGGAATGTCTTAAAGGTCAGACTTTATGTTATGGAGACAGGCACAGGGAAGCCCTGGATTCCCAGTGTCTTCCCCATCCAATGCTGTCAAGTACAGCTCTATTGATAAATCTGTATCATCATCAAGGACTCTGAAAGAATGGGCTACCCTGTCTTGAGGTATCCCAAGCAGACTTCTTCATCTTTGGACAGTGATGGTGAATGAGATCATGTACTTTGTGAAGGCAGAAAAAACTGTAGACATCTCATGATTTGAGAATGACTGAAGTACCAGTAAAAGAGAAGGAAGAAGCCTTGAGAAGCTATTACAGGAATCAGGGTGTATAGACATGCACAAATGGTAAATCTTGGAGAAACATCAGGTGACAGACTTGGCTGATCTCCATTTGCAAACTTAATATGCATACAATAGGAAGCAAGCTCCTGAAACCACCACAAAGTTTATTTTGTGAAATAGACATGAGAAACCCAGTGAGCAACATAAATGGTATTATAGTATAATGTGTATAAAGGGACTGATTTAATGACAGGTGCCTTTACCAGCTGAGGCATCTACCTGGTCTGAATTCAAGTTCTTTAGCATTTTGTATTTTTCCTCTATGAACAACTGCACAGTGTTGAAAGGGAAATGTTGGTATGCAGCGGGACTCAGGCAACATGGAGCTACTAAGATGTGATGCCCTTGCTTAGCTCTATAATAGCTCACCATTGTTCTTAGTCTCAAAACTATTAAATGAACTACTAAATTGTTTAGGTAATGAATAAAAGAGAGGAAATTATTACATGTATATTGTTTTATTTTCCTGGTTAGAGTAGAGTTCACGTTACCCAAGGACCCATCAAAGGATAGGTGAATAGGAGGGAATTTACAGAGCCCATGAATGGAGTTGAGGGAGGGTTTGAAGGGATGAGACCTAGAGGGAAGGGTTGGCAAAAAAAAAAATGGGTGAAGGGAGCAGTAACAAGGGATGCCAGGAGCAAGTCTAAGCACGAATTAAAAAATGAGTTATGAACAAAGAGAGTTGTTCACTTTGAAAGAAATATTTAATTGGAATATCTTAATCTTGTGATTTTTACCAGTGAAAGGCATTATTGTAAAGTTGTATTTGGATAATTTTTTTCTATTTATCATATTTTACACTATTATATGTTTTGTATATTCTCTTATTTTAGTTGAATTTAAATTTTTATAGTAATTTTATATTAAATGTGTAATTGTTTTTACTGTAGACCATTTGATAAGACTAATAAACTTCTTTAAGGGTATATTAAATAAGTTGCTACTGCACCGCCCTTGGCTCCATCCTGATGGGTATTGGATATTACCCCCTGGCCAGAGATAAAATGCTTTTAAAATAGAGTCTTATTACAAAAGTACATTCAAGCATGGGTCACAGACACTATGACCTGTGGGAATAACAGCCACAATAGTGTTCCTATACTAAAGGGGAACACAAAAAAAGAGCAGAAGGCAATGCCACTGAGTCCATACAAGTCATGAGAGAGGAGGACCCAGAGGGAACTTTGACATGCATACTAAAGGAAGGTCCAGGAATAGGGGGGGGGGCGCTTTGGGAGAAAGGGAGGGAGAGAGGAAAGGAAAGTGAAAAGGGGGAAGAGAGCAAGGGGATCCAGGGAACGGTGGAGGGAGGGAGGGGAATAGGGCACTTATCAACTTTGTATGAGTGGAAGAAATAAAAAAAAGAGTATATTAAATAAGTTGTTCTTTGACTTGTTATATTTCTATATAATTGGTTTCATTAGTACAGTCCTTAAGACTGAACAAAGGATTCTTCATTATTAGCATCTATTGCTATTACTTATAATGTCATCATTATTAAAGTTGTATTATTTGGGTAACTATGAGAATGGAACCCACAGACATGGTGAGGGCCAATCTCTTGAACTGAACTGATCCCCTGCAACTTATTTATCTAGATTGAAGACCAACAATCCAATTTCATGTGGACAATGGTAAAAATATAATGGACTATTGAATATTTATGTAGGGCTCAGGACCCCAATGGTGTATGAGTATTCAGTCCACTCCTCAGAATTTATCTGCTTTTGATCTGTGCTCAGTGTTAAATAAAAAACAATCCTGCACAATGATGGTATCATTTACCCACCACCTTCAGGCAGTTGCCTTTCCTAACAGGCTCTGAAGCTCAGGCTCAGGTGGAAAAGTATTTACCCAACTCACTCTACAGAAAGTCCAGTATGAGTGTCATAGTGGGCAGTGCTGAGAGAGGGGGAGGTAGACAGTCCATAAGGTGTAGGTCTTTGTGTCTGTGATTCTTGTCCCCTTTGGTTACTCTTTCACCAACACTATGACAGACCTGACTGCCCCAGCTTGGGGAGTTGAGAACATTTCTGAGAAATATTTTCCCCAGTGGATAGATAATTTCTAGAAATAGTGACAGGTCCTAGAAACTATCTGCCAAAGGATTTTGGGAATGTAATTTACCAAAATCTCTGGGACACAATGAAAGCTGTCCTAAGAGGTAAGTTCAGAGATCTTAATGCCTACATCAAAAAAATGGAAACATCAGAAATAAACAACTTAACGATGCAGCTTAAGGCTTTAGAAAAACTTGAGCAATGATCCCAAAAGTAGCAGAAGAGAGGAGATTAGCAAAATAAGAGGAGAAATATCTGAAATCGAGACTAAGAAAACGATAGAAAAAATCAACCAGTCAAAAAGCTGGTTCTTCGAAAAAATCAATAAGATTGATACACCCCTAGCTAAATTAACCAAAAGCAAGAGAGAGAAAACCCAAATTAACAAAATTAGAAATGAGCATGGAGTTATCACTACTGATACCCAAGAAATCCAGAGAATTATAACATCATGTTTCAAAAACTTATACTCTGTGAAGTTTAGCAACACAAAAGAGATGGATGAATTTCTAAGTAAACATAACCTACCTAAATGGAATCAGGAAGTTGTTAATTATTTAAATAATCCTATAACATATAAGGAAATTGAAGAAGTGATCTCGAATCTTCCCACCAAAAAATGTCCTGGACCAGATGGATTCAGCACAGAATTCTACCAGACATTTAAGGATTTAATAACACCAATACTCCTTAAACTGTCACATCAAATAGCAAAGGAATGAACACTACCAAATTCCTTCTATGAAGCTAATATTGTCTTAATCCCAAAACCTAATAAAGATTCACTTAAAAAAGAAAACTATAGGCTGGTCTCTCTGATGAACACAAACGCAAAGATTCTCAACAAAATCTTAGCAAATCGGATTCAAAATCATATCAAAAAGATCATTCACAGGGACCAAGTAGGCTTCATCCCCGGCACACAAGGTTGGTTCAACATACGCAAATCAATAAATGTAATTCATCATGTAAACGAGTCCAAAGTCCAAGACCACATGATACTCTCGATAGATGCAGAAAAAGCCTTTGACAAGATCCAACAGCCTTTTATGATCAAAACGCTAGAGACAGTAGGAATGGAAGGAACCTTTATCAATATAATAAAAGCTGTATACAACAAGCCCACAGCAAAGATTATGCTCAATGGGGAACAATTGGAAGCATTCCCACTTCGATCAGGTACTAGACAAGGCTGTCCACTCTCACCACTTCTATTCAATATTGTACTTGAAGTCTTAGCTGAAGCCATAAAACAAGAAAGGGACAGAAGAGGGATTCAAATCGGCAAGGAAGAAGT
This sequence comes from Typhlomys cinereus, assembly GCA_023101885.1. Classification (NCBI taxonomy): domain Eukaryota; kingdom Metazoa; phylum Chordata; class Mammalia; order Rodentia; family Platacanthomyidae; genus Typhlomys; species Typhlomys cinereus. The sequence goes on along the minus strand of JALPQD010000380.1, from coordinate 2,150,010 downwards.
CAAACTATCCCTATTTGCAGATGACATGATCTTATACCTGAGTGATCCCAAAAACTCCACCAGGAAGCTCCTGGAACTAATTGAGAAGTTCAGCAGGGTGGCAGGATACAAAATAAATGTGCAAAAATCAGAGGCCTTCCTACATGCCCAGAATGAAAGAAGTGAAAAAGCCTTGAGAGAAACAATACCATTTATTATAGCCCCTAAAAAAATGAAATACCTTGGTATAAACCTAACCAAAGAGGTAAAGACCTCTACAATGAAAACTTTAAAACCCTAAAGAAAGAAATTGCATAAGACACCAGAAGGTGGAAAGACCTCCTATGTTCCTGAATTGCCAGAATCAACATTGTAAAAATGACCATCGTACCAAAGGCAATATACAAATTCAATGCTATTCCAATTAAAATCCCAAAGCAATTCTTTAAAGAAGTTGACCAAATAATCTCAAAATTCATATGGAGGCACAAAAGACCCAGGATAGCAAAGACAATCCTGAGTAACAAAAACACTGCTGGAGATATCACCATACCAAACCTTAGTCTATACTGCAAATCCTTAGTTATAAAAACAGCCTGGTTCTGGCTCCAAATTAGACACACAGATCAATGGATAAGCGTTGAAGACCCAGATATAAGCCTGCAAAAATACAGCCATTTGGTCTTTGACAAAGGGGCCCAAAAAATCCAATGGAAAAAGAACAGCATATTCAACAAATGGTGCTGGCAAAACTGGATCTCCACATGCAGAAGATTAAAGCTGGACCCATACTTGTCACCATGTACAAGACTTAATTCCAAATGGATCAAGGAGCTTGATATAAGGCCAGAGACTATAAAAACCGTAGTTGAAAGGATAAGGAACTCCCTGGAGCTGACTGGGCTAGGCCAACATTTCCTAAATAGACATCCAATGGCACAGTCACTGCTACCAACTCTGAACAGTTGAGACCATGTGAAATTAAAGAGCTTCTGTTCAGATAAAGAGATTGTCACACGAGCTCAAAGGCAACCCACAGAATGGGAGAAAATCTTCACTAACCACATATCTGACAGAGCTCTACTGTCCAGAGTGCACAAAGAACTTAGAAAACTAAACACCAAGGAAAACAATGGCCCAATTAAAAAATGGGCCCTGGAACTTAAAAGAAATTTTAGCAGGGAAGACATTAAAATGTCTAACAAGTACCTTAAAATGCTCCACTTCCTTAGCCATCAGGGAAATGCAAATCAAAACTTCCCTGAGATATCATCCCACCCGGTCAGAACGGCAAAAATCCACAATGCAAACAAGTACAAATGCTGGAGAGGATGTGGAGAGAGGGGAACTCTCCTACATTGCTGTTGGGTATGCGGGCTTATATAGCCACTCTGGCGAGCCGTCTGGAGATTCTTAAAGATATTAACGATTGAAATGCCATATGACCCTGCTATCCCACTTTTGGGAATAACCCCCCATACAGCAGAGGTTCACCTAGATAGCACAAGTGTGACCATGTTCATAGCAGCACTGTTTACAATAGCAAAGTCATGGAATCAACCCAAATGTCCAACAGTTGACGAGTGGATAAGGAAACAGTGGTACATCTATACAATGGAGTACTACTCAGCCATCCAAAATGATGAATTACTGGAATTTGCCGGGAAATGGATGTCATTAGAAACAATTATATTAAGTGAAGTATCCCAAATCCAGAAAATTGAGCACCCTATGTACTCCCTAATAGGTGGCTCCTAGTTCCAAACTCACCCAGCCCACATTGAGACACGCAAAGGTAAGCCTATGTAATACAGTAATTGCAAGGATTGTGGGGGGAGGGATGGGGTTGGAGGGCCACACCAGACACAAGGAGAGAAGTTACCATGTTACAGCAGAGGAAATAGGCCTCCATCAAGGAATGCAAGGGGTGAAATACAGTGCCCATCAGGATGGAGTGAAGGGCATTGCAGGAGCAGCAAAACTACAAAAGAAAATCAACAAACCACAATCCAGAACTTCAGAGACTCTATATCATTCACATAGAACTAGGCCAGCCTAATCTCTCCCCATCCTGAAGCTCGGGGACATTTGCGGAAGAGGGGGAGGTAAGATTGTAAGAGCAAAAGGATGGTAGGAGCAATGATTTGCAAGATTCTCCACACTAGTTAGGGCCGAACCAATCATAATAGGACTTTGCATGCCCTGTGCATTGTCCAACACACTTTTGACCTCACAAAGTCTAGAATCAGCTAAAGGCACCAAGATCCTTGGAGGCAAGGGATTGACAGCCACAGTAGTGTTCCTATGCTTAAGGGGAACACGAGAAAGGGTTCAGGGAAATGCCACTGGGTCCTTGTACGTCATCGGAGAGGAGAACCCAGAGGAGAGATAGGCATACACAATAAAAGACTCTCTGGGAATTGGGGGGGAGGCACTGGGGGATGGGGAGGGAGGACAGGGGGAGCAGGGCATTCGGGGTGAGGAGGAGGGAGGGAGGGAACTGGTCTACCTACTATGTTTGTATAAGCAGTAATAATAAAAATGTTTAAAAAAAAGTAATACAAATGTCTAAGAAATGTCTTAAAAAAAAAAAAAAAGCTTCTTCTTCTCTATGACTGTAGAGGGAGTCCCATATAGAGGGAAGCAGGAAATAGTGAGGTCTGGCTCACAAGGGAGTAGCAGAGGAACTCATCAAATGTCTTCAGATACTCTGTTTCCTAGGGATGTCCAAGAAGAAGGGAGTTCTTTCCTCACAATTTACCAGTGAGGTGAGCATGGCTACTTCATGTGTACGGGATAGGCAAAGAAGAATAATTTTCTCTTCCTTTTTTAAAAAAAAAATTTCCTCTTTATTTTTGAGAAATATGAGGAAGAGAGAGAGAGAGAGAAAGAGAGAGAGAGAGAGAGAGACAGAGAGAAGTTATGATTCCTGGCACAAGCATCTTACCTGCTGAACTGTCTTGCTGACCCCAGAGAATGATATTCAAGGAGATTTGGTAAATGCTAAGGAGCATGTCAGATACTCAGTGGTCTTTAAGTGCATAGGCTACTAGATATCATGGATCAAAGACCTTACTCCAGATAAGGCAACACTGAGGATGTTGGTATTCCCAGAAATTGGGAAGTGGAGGCATGACTGTGAGGAGTTCATGATCATCTTTAGCTTTGTACATAACTTGTAGACATATTGCTGTCCCAAGGAAAGAAGAGAAAGCTTACAGAATAGGTTAACAATACCTAGTACTTGATTGACAGAAAGAAAGTGCATAAATCACAGAGTTGGAGGTTCACCCGAGAAAACTATACTTAAGATTTGCTCTTTTAATTGTTCTTAGGATTAATAAATGCGCCCTTTTCACCCCACCCTGCTCCGCCGGTCGGGACGCGCACGCGATCCAGCCGGGCCTCACCGCGCGCCCTAGGACCCCAGGTCAGCCCACAGGGACCCGTCTCCGACTCCCACCATCCAGCCGGAGCCGCGCGGGGGCCGAGGGACGAGGAGGACCTCCCCCTGCGCCCGGGCCCCGCCCCAGCTGCCCTCGGGTTAAATAGCTCCATGCCCACGCGCCCATCGTCCCTTTTCACCCCACCCCGCTCCGCCTGTCGGGACGCTTACCCGAGATCCAGCCGGTCCTCACCGCGCGCTCTAGGACCCCAGGTCAGCCCACAGGGACCCGGCTCCGACTCCCACCATCCAGCTGGAGCCGCGCGGGGGCCGAGGGACGAGGAGGACCTCCTCCTGTGCCTGGGCCCCGCCCCAGCTGCCATCGGGTTAAATAGCTCCACGCCGACGCGCCCATCCTCCGTTTTCAACCCACCCCGCTCTGCCGGTCAGGACACGCGCGCGGTCCACCCGGGCCTCACCCCGTGCCCTAGGTAAGTCCCCGTTCGGGCCCCGCCCACCAGTACCCCAGGCCAAATAATTCAGTTTAGTGAAATTGAGAGATCTTAAGAGTTAAAATGACAATGCCAAAGTCAAACTGCAAATCCATGAGAAGCAACACTCAAGTAAACAAATTTCCCACTGAAGAAATTAATCCCATAATGTTAGACTCCAACAAGAACAAACCCGCAGAAAAAGGCCAAGAAAGCCTGACCCAGGATAACGACTTTCAAAATATGATCATTACCATGTTAAATACTATGAAAGAGAAAATCCGGGAGGAATTGCATAATTGAATCAATCGCTTTGAAGAGGAACACAACAGACATCTGGAGGAGTTGAGAAAAACAGTGCAAGAAACAAAAAGTGGCATAGAACAGTTAAAACAAACTCAAGCAGAGTTTAAAACTGAGCTAAAAGACAAGTTATCTTCAACCCAGAACGCCACAGAGAGTCTTATCAACAGAACTAATGAAGCAGAAAACAGAATTTCAGACCTTGAAGATAAAGTGGGAGTACTAACCAGCTCAATGGAAGAGGTTGTTAAAGCCAAAAAGATACTTGAGAGAAATATCCAAGAGATATGGGACACCCTGAAGAAGCCTAACATGCATATACATGGAATACCGGAGCAAGAATCTCAAAATACCACCCCTGAGGAAATTTTTCAAACGATCATCAAGGAAAACTTTCCTCATCTAAAAAAAGAGAGGCCCATTCATATACAAGAGGCATTCCGCACCCCAAACAGATACGACCAAAATAGAAGCACACCGCGGCAAATAATAGTTAAAACACTCCACATTCAAGATAAAGAACTGGTGCTGAGAGCTTCAAGGGAGAAAGTCACTTTTAAAGGCAAACCTATTAAAATAACAAATGACTTCTCAGTCGAAACAGTAAAAGCAAGAAGAGCTTGGAGAGACATACTTCAAGTATTGAATGAGCAAAAATGTCAACCCAGGCTGATTTACCCTGCAAAACTATCAGTCATGATCGAGGGAGAAAGAAAAATTTTCCAGCACAAAGACAACTTTAAGGGATACATGGCCACCAAACCAGGCCTTCAAAAACTGCTAGAAATGATACTCAAGCGTGAAGAAAAAAACAGGCATATCCAGGAGAACAGAAGGCAAATATAACACCATTAAAAGCGAAGCAATATACCTATAAAAGCTACTAAACATAATAAATGTCTGGAATTAACAATAGTTTCTCCATTATAACACTAAATGTTAATGGACTTAATTCACCGATCAAGAGACACAGATTACAAACTTGGATTAAAAATCACAATCCATCAATCTGTTGCCTGCAGGAAACCCATCTCACCACAAAAGATAGGCACGCTCTAAAAATAAAAGGCTGGTCAACAATTCTACAAGCAAATGGAAGCAGAAAACAGGCAGGGGTAGCCATTATGCTATCAGACAAAGTGGATTTCAAACCAAAAAAAATTATAAGAGACACGGATGGATACTACATTTTAGTCACAGGTACAATTCACCAGGAAGATTTCACAATACTGAACATATATGCACCCAATACGGGCCCCTCCACATTCATTAAGACAACCCTACAGCGTCTAAAGCAAGAAATCAACGCCCAAACGATAATTCTTGGGGACTTCAACACCGCCCTCTCTACATGGGATAGATCAACAGGTCAAAAGCTTAACAGAGACACTTTGGAACTTAATCAAACCCTTAAAGAAATGGACCTTACAGATCTCTATCGAACTTTTCACCCACGCACCAAAGAATACACATTTTTCTCAGCAGCACACGGAACTTTCTCCAAAATAGATCACACATTGGGCCACAAAATGAATCTACACATATACAAGAAAGTTGAAATTCTAACCTGTGCCGTATCAGACCACCACGGCCTAAAGCTGGACATCCACAACACATCAAACAAGAGAAAATACACTAACTCCTGGAAACTTAACACTATGATGCTGAATGAGAACTGGATTCAGGAAGAAATTAAAAAGGAAATTCAAGATTTCCTGAAAGTGAATGATAACGAAAATACAACTTACCAAAATCTCTGGGACACAATGAAAGCTGTTCTAAGAGGTAAGTTCATAGCTCTTAATGCCCACGTCAAAAAAATGGAAACATCAGAAATAAACAACTTAACGATGCAGCTTAAAGCTTTAGAGAAACTAGAGCAATCTGATCCCAAAAGCAGTAGAAGAGAAGAGATTAGCAAAATAAGGGGAGAAATATCTGAAATTGAGACTAAGAAAACGATAGAAAAAATCAACCAATCAAAAAGCTGGTTCTTTGAAAAAATCAACAAGATTGATACACCCCTAGCTAAACTAACCAAAAGCAAGAGAGAGAAAACCCAAATTAACAAAATTAGAAATGAACATGGAGTTATCACTACTGATACCCAAGAAATCCAGAGAATTATAACATCATATTTCAAAAACTTATACTCTGTGAAGTTTGACAACACAAAAGAGATGGATGAATTTCTAAGTAAACACAACTTACCTAAATTGAATCAGGAAGTTGTGAATTATTTAAATAGTCCTATAACATATAAGGAAATTGAGGAAGTAATCTCGAATCTTCCCACCAAAAAATGTCCTGGACCAGATGGATTCAGCACAGAGTTCTACCAGACATTTAAGGAGTTAATAACACCAATACTCCTTAAACTGTTCCATCAAATAGCAGAGGAAGGAACACTACCAAATTCCTTCTATGAAGCTAATATCGTTTTAATCCCAAAACCTAATAAAGATTCACTTAAAAAAGAAAACTATACGCCGATCTCCCTGATGAACACAGACGCAAAGATTCTCAACAAAGTCTTAGCAAATCGGATTCAAAAACATGTTAAAAAGATCATTCATGGGGACCAAGTAGGCTTCATCCCCGGCACACAAGGTTGGTTCAACATACGCAAATTAATAAATGTAATTCATCATGTAAACCAGTCCAAAGTCCAAGACCACATGATACTCTCGATAGATGCAGAAAAAGCTTTTGACAAGATCCAACAGCCTTTTATGATCAAAACGCTAGAGACAGTAGGAATGGAAGGAACTTTTATCAATATAATAAAAGCTGTATACAATAAGCCCACAGCAAGGATTATGCTCAATGGAGAACAATTGGAAGCATTTGCACTTCGATCAGGAACTAGACAAGGCTGTCCACTCTCACCACTTCTATTCAATATTGTACTTGAAGTCTTAGCTGAAGCCATAAGACAAGAAAGGGACATAAAAGGGATTCAAATCGGCAAGGAAGAAATCAAGCTATCCCTATTTGCAGATGACATGATCTTATACCTGAGTGATCCCAAAAACTCCACCAGGAAGCTCCTGGAACTAATTGAGAAGTTCAGCAGGGTGGCAGGATACAAAATAAATGTGCAAAAATCAGAGGCCTTCCTATATGCCCAGAATGAAAGAAGTGAAAAAGCCTTGAGAGAAACCATGCCATTTACTATAACCCCTAAAAAAATGAAATACCTTGGTATAAACCTAACTAAGGAGGTAAAAGACCTTTACAATGAAAACTTTAAAACCCTAAAGAAAGAAATTGCATAAGACACCAGAAGGTGGAAAGACCTCCCTTGTTCCTGGATTGGCAGAATCAACATTGTAAAAATGACCATCCTACCAAAGGCAATATACAGATTCAATGCTATACCAATCAAAATCCCAAAGCAATTCTTCAAAGAAGTTGACCAAACAATCTCAAAGTTCATATGGAGGCACAAAAGACCCAGGATAGCAAAAACAATCCTGAGTAACAAAAACACAGCTGGAGGTATTACCATACCAAACCTAAGTCTATACTACAAATCCATAGTTATAAAGACAGCCTGGTACTGGCTCCAAAATAGACACACAGATCAATGGATAAGGATTGAAGACCCAGATATAAGCCCACAAAGTTACAGCCATTTGGTCTTTGACAAAGGGGCCCAAAGAATCCAATGGAAAAAGAACAGCATCTTCAACAAATGGTGCTGGCAAAACTGGATCTCCACATGCAGAAGATTAAAGCTGGACCCGTACTTGTCACCATGTACAAGACTTAATTCCAAATGGATCAAGGACCTTGATATCAGGCCAGAGACTTTAAAAACCATAGTTGAAAGGATAGGGAACTCCATCGAGCTGATTGGGCTAGGCCAACACTTCCTAAACAGACATCCAATGGCACAGTCACTGCTACCAACTCTCAACAGTTGGGACCTTGTGAAATTAAAGAGCTTCTGTTCAGATAAAGAGATTGTCACACGAGCTCAAAGGCAACCCACAGAATGGGAGAAAATCTTCACTAACCACATATCTGACAGAGCTCTACTGTCCAGAGTGCACAAAGAACTTAGAAAATTAAACTCCAAGGAAAACACTGGCCCAATTAAAAAATGGGCCCTGGAACTTCAAAGAAACTTTACCAGGGATGAAATTAAAATGTCTAACAATTATCTTAAAAAATGCTCCACTTCCTTAGCCATCAGGGAAATGCAAATCAAAACTTCCCTGAGATATCATCTCACCCCGGTCAGGATGGCAAAAATCCACAATACAAACAACGACAAATGCTGGAGAGGATGTGGAGAGAGGGGAACTCTCCTACATTGTTGGTGGGTATGCAGGCTCATACAGCCACTCTGGCGAGCCGTCTGGAGATTCTTAAAGAAATTAAAGATTGAAATGCCATATGACCGTGCTATCCCACTTTTGGGAATAACCCCCCATGCAGCAGAGGTTCGCCTCGATAGCACAAGCTCGACCATGTTCATAGCAGCACTGTTTACAATAGCAAAGTCATGGAATCAACCTAAATGTCCAACAGTTGACGAGTGGATAAGGAAACAGTGGTACATCTATACAATGGAGTACTACTCAGCCATCAAAAATGATGAATTACTGGAATTTGCTGGAAAATGGATGTCATTAGAAAGAATTATATTAAGTGAAGTATCCCAAACCCAGAAAATTAAGCGCCGTATGTATTCCCTAATAGGTGGCTCCTAGTACCAAACTCACCCAGCCCACATTGAGACACTCAAAAGTAAACCTATGTAACACAGTAATTGCAAGGATTATGAACAAGAGAGATGGGTTATGAGGGCCACACCAGAAACAAGGAGAAAGGAGACCATGTTACAGCAGAGAAAATAGGCCTCCATCAAGGTCTGCAAGTAAGTAATGAGAAACCTGTTTAAGTCCACAGACGTTCTTTCCTGATCTCACCAGAAGGGGAGGGCATATAGTCTAGCAGATAAAAAGTAATCATTTTGCAAATGGGTGATGGACCCCTCCCTCAGTGAGGTTTCCTACTCTTATTACATCTACCCTTGAATGTGCTATTACAACAAGACTCCAGTTTAACAGCTTTTTGTCTCTGGCCAGGGGGTGACATACAGTGCCCAGCAGAATGGAGTGAAGGGCATTGCAGGAGCAGCAAAACTGCAAAAGAAAATCAACAAACCACAATCTAGAACTTCAGAGACTCTATATCAATCACATAGAACTAGGCCAGCCTAATCTCTCCCCATCCTGGAGCTCAGGGACATTTGCGGAAGAGGGGGCGGTAAGATTGTAAGAGCAAAAGGATGGGAGGAGCAACGATTTGCAAGATTCTCAACAATAGTTGGGGCCAAAGCAATCATAATGGGACTTTGCATGCCCTGCGCAATGTCCAGCGCACTGTAGCCCTCATAAAGTCTAGCACCTGTTAAGGGCACCGAGACCCCTGGAGGCAAGGGATTGACAGCCATAGTAGTGATCTTATGCTTAAGGGGAACAAGAGAAAGGGCTTATGGAAATGCCACTGGGTCCTTATATGTCATCGGAGAGGAGGACCCAGTGGAGAGTTAGGCGTACACAATAAAGGACTCTCTGGGAATTGGGGGGGAGGCACTGGGGGAAGGGGAGGGGGAGAAAAGGGGAGGGAGGGAACTGGTAAAAAATTTTAAAATGTATAATTAAATTTAAAAAAAAAAAAGAATGAGAGAGGAAGATGTCTCAGACACAAGGAATGGTTTTTCTGCTTCCTTTCACACTGTCACAAGAAAATTGCCCAAACAACTTAGAGGGAAAGAATTCAAGTCCAGCTCACAATTCCAGGGTCCATCATGGCAGGGAAGTCACAACACCAGGAGCCAAGGAACTGGTCGCAATACATTCACAGCAAGTGCCGATGCACGCTTGCTTACTTGCTTGCTAGCTAGGCTCAGCTCCCTCCATCTTTATCCACCTGCCCAGGGAATGCATGATGCTGCCCACAACAGGCTGGGCCTTCCCAGTTACGCAAACAAGACAATCCTCACAGGCATTCTCAGAGGCCAGCCTTAATCTAGAGACTCCCTCTTGGGTGGGCCTGGAGACCTACCTCCTGGGTGTCAGGTTGATAGCACTAACCTCCACAGACGGCATCTGCAGAGACAAGACAGAGAGATAAGAAGGGGAGCTGTGGATTCAGGAAACGGTAAAAAGAAGGCTGTGTGCCTACATGAAAAGGTCTATATGCCTTTTCATATAGTCTTGGTGACCTTGCCGCTCGCTGTGCCACGGCAGGGACGTGGCAGGGAGTCCAGAATGGCAGCGGGGCTCTGGTTCCACGCAAGGACAGGGCCCTGCACCCTTGCTGCCTCCCCACGGCCCCTGGCAAGCACGTGGGCCAAGCAAACAGCACCTGAGCCTTTGATCCTTCCTTCTCTGTACTTGGCCTCTGCCCGGCCCGCGTTTCCTCCTCAAACCTCAGCCCCACCCCACCGTGGAAAAGGAAATTAATACTGGCCCAGAGGTCTCAACTACCACCAGTCTGCCAGGTGCTGGGGGAAGGAATCCCACCCCCAGTCGGGAGCACACACCCCCCAACCTGGCGGAGTGTCACAGACAGCTATCTGGTTGTGACCACTTCATCTGAGAGACGAAGCCCCAAGTAGTTAGGACTGTCTGTAATGGACTGAGCCAGCACCTAACTGCAGAAACAAGCCAGCTGTCTGTCACATCTGACACCAGCTAGCGTCTGTGAGGTCTGATGTCCCCTAACTCGTGGAGGAAATCCCACCAGGGCTCCAGAAACAACTATGGGAAGGGCATCCACCTACACCAGTGTAACAGTTACTCTTAACCGTTGCTGTGAGAGAGCACCCAAAGTCAAACAGCTTAACGGAGAAAAGGAGATTTATTTAACTTACAGTTCCAGATGGGGAAATAGACTTTCATGGTGGAAACGGCATGGCTGGCTGGCCGAAGCTGGAGACAGGCTACTTCACACCCATCTGAGAGGCTAGTGGAAAGGAAGATTTCTGGAGTCTCTCTTCTCCTTCTTAGTCTTCTGTTCTGTGGTTGCCTTTATCTGGTCAATTATTGGGAGGTTCTAAAGGGAAATATGGCTGTTTCGATGGGATCTAGGGCTGATCTTTGTATTATCTAGATAATTTCTTCAGGTGGTCTCAACTGATCTTGCCAGGTGTGGTCTCAGCTGATTTTAGTTAATGACAGGTGTGTCAAGTTGACACCCAGGATTAACTATCGCAACTAAGGAAGGGGTCCCTAACCCACACAGAATGAAGCCTTTAATCCTAGACTCAGTTGCTTTCTGGAAAATGGGTACTGATGGTAGACTTGTTGGGAGGACTAAAGACTCAGTAAGATAGGAGCCACCCACTAAAGAGGTTGTCACCACATGGGGGCTTCATGACTCAACCATGCCAGTCCTGTACTGCTGGGTGGGTCCTCCCAGCTTTTGGGGAGAACAAGAGACCGAGAGCCACCTATCCTTCCTGAAGGGGCAGGGAGCTTGCGTCCAGTGAGAAGCAGGGGGAGGGCATTTCTGAGACCAAGCCTTTAGCCTGTGTTTTATGATTTGAACAGGAAATGTCCCCACTAGGCCCAAGTGTTTAGCACTTGATCCCCCCAGCTGGTGGCTAGGGGGTGGGAACTTTAGGAGACGGGATCTAGATAGAGAAGGAAGACTAGAACATGACCTTGAAGACTAGCCCTGAGCCCTCAGCCCTTCCTGCTTCCTGTTTTCCATGAGATGAGCACTTCCTCCACGGCATGCTTCAGAAGCTACATGTTCTGTCCAAGCAACTGTCACCAGACCCCCTAAGCCATGACTTAGAACCTTCCTCCCTTAAGTTGTTTCTGTCAGGTGCTTTATGACAACCGTGCAAAGTATGACTAACGTGCCATCAATACCTCAGAGGCCTGTGAAAGAGACGAGGTGTAAGGGATGGAGAGCCAGGTATCCTCGGGCAACTCACTGACCACTTGGTTTCCACATTTGGAAAATGGGCATAATGGTTAATAGTCATACGGGTTTCACAGGGTTAAATTAGTTCCAGGTCTAGCTCACGCTAAGCAAAGTGCTCACCATGGTGCCCACTTCATCCTAAGTATTCGTTACATACTGTGTATCAAGCTGAGACCCTAGGAATGGGTGGAATGAGGATGTGGGGTTGAAAGGAGATACCCAGTACACGAGTGTGTTCCAAACAAGGAATGGTGTGTTTAGGAACAAATGCTCAATAAATCAGTCAGTGGGTATTTCTTACACACACACACACAAAAAAAGGATTAATAAATGCAAGATAAGCCTGAAGGTTTAGTGTAACAAGTCAGCACCAAGAACTAGATTTAGTATCATAAAAAGATAAGTTAATGTCATAAATGAGTTCAAATTAATATCTAGTTGTTTTATAAATTTACTGAACAGTTTTTACAGGCTCAGAATGTTGATGCCACTGTATTTCTAAGTCAGAAATTAATGCCAAAAATTTACGGAAATACACATACACATACACTTTTGGAAAAAACAAGCTCTATAAAAATGCAAACACAATAACACATGTATGTCTGTAAGTATGAAAGACAAAAACAAATCCACAATATCTTCCCTATTTAACACAGGGTGGGTGTCTGTGATGGCTAATCCTCGTTGTTGTCTTGATTAGATTAACAAGCATATTGGACTTAGATCCATGTGATGACTTTTTTTTAATTTAGGAATTTATTCTTTAATTCGCAAGCTTTATATATCTTTAATTTAAAAATAATTGAAAACAATGAAATCAAGACATTCTTTCAACGTCTAGGCCCTTCCAACCTTCTAAATGCAAGAACTCTTAAAGTTGTGTATAGCCACTGGAAGAAGAAAAAAACATGAGAGTCATGACACTTGAAACAAAATTTTATAAAACTGAGGATCCTTCCAGGAAGTAATTGCCTTTACAAAAGCAAAAAAGAAGGGGAGACTAGGACCAAGAAAACCAAATCAAACAGCAAAATTCCAGTGTTCCTAACCATCTTGTTCCATGGTCAACGACCGTATTTCCGGGCCAACAGCTTGCTTTTACTTCTGACTCTCCACAGCTTCACCCTGACATGTTGCAACACAGCAAAGTGCCTGGAATCAAAACCCTCATTATAGTTTAGTTTACTCGGCAAGCTTAAAAGCCATGTATGCTTGGTGGGAAGCATATCTTACAGGAGTGCTATGACTCAAGTAAGAGAAAGGAAAAAGGAGAAAAAAAATCAGCCTTCTGAGAATAGAAAAGGTCACTGAAGGAACTATGACAATGCCAACCATCTGTAAACTCCTTTTTTAAAAAAGGGAGTTTCAGTTTTGGTGTAAAATATGTCACGCTAAATGAATTAAGGTCAGTTGCCACTGAGCGGATGTTATTAAACACCATGGACATCTTTTGCAATGTAGATCTATGCCCTTTCTTTTTAAACATTGTGAATTTCAACCTAGCAATTATTAAAACAAATGATATAGTCTAAAGCCTAAACACATTTTAGCAATTTTGAAGTCAATTTGAGTTCAAAGCAAATACAATTTACATGGTAACAGATGTCTCAATAAAACTGTGGGGATACTTGAGCTTTCCCCAGGCACCTCAGGGCCTTCTCCTACAGGTGCTTCTCTAGGTCATCCAGGTGTCTTCAGCTGCACTTTCAGTCTCCTTCCTAGGTTCTGGTGCTGCCTCAGCTCTCCCTGTGCAGATAAAGTTGTGGGAGGAGTGACAGCTTCAGGATTTTCAGGAGCTGGGGTAACAGCTATAAACTTTTCCTTCTGGTGTTTTTGTGTGTGTTTGTGTGTGTGTGTGTGTGTGTGTGTGTGTGTGTGTGTGTGTGTGTATGTGTGTGTGTGTATGTGTGTGTGTGTGTGCTTCTTATATTTCTTTGTTTCTTCTCCTTTTTGTATGTCTTGTCCTTCTTTTTCTTCCCATTTCCTTCTTGATCTGAATTCCTGGCAAGGAATGGGCTTGGCATTGAGATTTTAAAAGCCTTTTTCACTGGTACTGCTGGTGAGGAGTTTGTGAAGTGTGACTGGCATAGCACAGAGTATGCAGGAGCTGGAGGCTTTTTGGTGGCTGGCTCAGGAGATACGGAGACAGAATGAGAGGATGAAACCCTTCTTACAGGTTGAGGTCTTGTTGAGGTGGCTTGTTTTTTTTAACATCCTTTTTAGGGACCAGAATCATGGAGAATATCCTACTGCAAATAGCACTTGGAGATGGTGATTGCCTTATTTCGGGCAAAGCTGATGTTCTTTGAATGGGGGTTTGGAATTGTGCTTTGAGGAATTTGTGGGAGAGGTGAGGGCAAATGTCCTTTGTTTGTTTGTTTGTCTGTTTGACCAGGCTTCCTGGGTGGCACAACTGGGGGGAAGACCCTATCCTATGCTTTGAAGACAAGGAGGGCGAGCATCTCTTGTGATTGGGGGACTTCTTGATTTGGGAAGTGGAGAATGGGAGAGCTGGTACTCAGATGGTGGAGACGGCCATTCCCTTCCTTTGGATAGAGGTGGGGGTGAGGCAGTTCTCCTTGGAAATAGAGAAGGAGAGTATCTCCTCTGTATGACAGGAGAGTATCTTCTTGGGGAAGGAGGGCGTACACATGGAGGTGGAGAAACAGTCCTTCGCCTAGGCGGTGTGTGTGAGACGTGAGCCACAAAGGAGGATGAAGCAGAGAAGGAGACCAGCGCCTGCTGACAGGTGGTGGGGAAGTACTCCTCCTTACCCATTTTTAGTCACAGGTGATTGCCATCGCTTTCCCATCTGCATCCATAGGGAAGTGTCTGTGGTGTTGGTGATAAAGAAGCACTCAGTGAAGGGCAGTATCTCTTCACCTACCCACCTTACCATTCTTCACATGGGGCCTCTTGAACAGCTCATCTGAAAAGAAGGAAGAGAGTCAGATGCAGAATGATGGTACTGTGGTCTATACTGGCATCTTCACCACATAGAATCTGCGGCAGCCATTTTGACACCTGTGCTGGTGAACGTGACCTTTTCTCAGTACACTGGTGTTTTGTCACTTTTCTGAAGTTTTCCCTAGTGACATAGAAACAGGACATTTATCTCTAGGCTTTGACTGTTTTTGTGTTGGCAAATTACGATTTTTTGAGGTGGAGTTGCTATAAGGGACGGTCTGTGCACTGGCCTTGGAGGACTTGCTGAAGGAGATAACCTAGGAATTTTTCGTGGGGAGGTGGATGCACTTGTGGGCAGTTTCTTTGGTGCTTACTTGGACCGAGAGGAAGAGAATGAATGGCTACTTCAGGACAAGGATGCTGGTCTCCTTGCAGACCCCCTGTGCCTTGGTGGGGGAGGCATCTATCTTGGTTGGGTCCTGCACTCAGGAAATGGCCTCCTTCTTGTGCTCTGCTTCCTTCTAGGCGAGTATGGCCTTGACCAGGACTGATGTCTCTTCCTTGGTCTGGAATAAGAAGGAGATCAAGGGTGTGTATATGATCTACATCTTGATTTGGACCATGACCTGGTCTTTCTATTTGCTTTTCATTTTTGGAATTTTTTTTCGGGGGGGAGAAGATTCTTTAGGGTCTTGTGTAGGTTCAAGCTTGGGAACTTTCAGGATGTCACTAGTGGAGTTCATCTCTTGTACTGAAGACTGTTTGATTTTCACTGAAGGTTCTGGAAGCTCCGGAGTTTGTTTCTTCTTTTCTGGGATAGGATAAGGGCTCGGGCTCTTGGTTCTGTGATGGGGAGATGAAGAATGACTGGGCTTTCTCTCTCTCTTGACAGAAGAACATCTTCCAGGGAAGGAGATCTGGATTTTCTTCTTCTTGGACTCCCAGACTGCTCCCTTTTTTCTCTGATGTTTTCTCTTTTTTCCTTATCCCTCTTATTCTGTCTTCATGTCAGTTTTGCAGAAATGCCAACTTTTCTCCTGTTCAGTCTCTGTTTTATTTCTTCTCTCTTCAGTTCTAGAAAAGCAGAAGGGATTCCAGTGATTTTTTTTTAGTGCACTCAATAGCAGGGACCAGAGATCATCCATGAATTCTCTAGCATTTTTTCCATTGAAAACCCAATCAGATTGATTTGCATCATTTCAGAATCTGGATTCTTCACTTCCAGCTGATTGAATATAAATTCAATCACAATATCATCTTCAAATCCAAGGATTTTCCTTACTAATTTTGTTCTCAAAGGCTTTATAACCTCCAAATTTATTTGGCTCATACCCACGTTTTCTAGGCATTCTGCAAACTTCAGCTACTCCAGTAGCTTCTTCTGCTTGTTGTTGAAGTGATTCTCCTGTTCTGTGCTTTGCTGCCTCTATCAGAGATCGCTCCATCATGGCTAAATTTTATGGCCATCTTGAAACACGTTTATGTTGGGAAGATGGCTCAATGGTGAAAAGTGCTTATTGTAAAAGTAAAAGCATTGGATTTCAACACCTTCCCCCCACATCTCAAATAGAATGTTGATTGGGTTTTGCCTTATACTGCAATTCCGTCTTCTGAAGGTAGATCTTGAAAATCCCCAGTATATGTTGACTAAGCAGACTGGTTTCCTATGATACATTCAGAGACCCATCCACAAAAAAAAACAAACACAACAAAAAAACAAAATCAAGTAAATGTAAAGTAATCCAGGATGATTTCTCTGTCAGATTCAGTATCTATATTTCCAATTCACAGAAACTCATGGATGCGGAAAACAGCTGGAAATACGCAATACCTTCTTCTGGGTGTGTCTCTGAGACTGAAGGCAGAGACAGTTGGATTAGGAGGGTGTGAGGTAAATCCACAGATTAATCTCTAATGGATTTACCATGTAAGGACCCTAGGGGTTTGTGCTAAAATGATTGGCTCACAGTTCATTTGATTATGTTGATTAAGAAGGGAAGTTCAGTGGGGTGTGGAGCAGTATAAAGCTTGATTGAGTAGGCCTCCATTCACATGTTCCCTCTCCCTACTGGAAGTTCACAGGTGAAGATTGCTCTTTGGCCTTACACCTGAGTGGCTGCAGAAAGTAAGTAGGTTCTTTTTCATCTGGGGTTTGGCTTCTCTTGACAGGAAAAGTAGGAGTTTGGAAGAAATCTTTACTGATTAGTATGGGATGTTGAAGTAATATTTTATAAGTATTTATTGCAAGAAAAATGTCAAAACATGAGGGAAATACTTGTTCTAACTCTCACAGAGCTTTAAATGTGCTGGATGGGACCTAATACCTTTCATGAGTAAATGTGGACTTTACATGACTTATTTTATTTCATGCCTGTGCATCTGGAGACACTTACTAGGGTTGGGTTTCAATTATTCCCTGAACCTAAAGTCACAGAGAGGAGAGGAAAGAAGTTAGGTAGAGCTGCCAGGTCCATTGTGGGGACTAAGAATAGTCCATCCCTGATTTGTACTGGGAAATTGTTTCAAGTTCATGTTTTGATAACTGTTAAAAGGAAAGCTTATATGTTTTCTAGAATTCCAATTGTGTTTGCCTCCATAAACTTATTTCTGGATAACTGTGGTACCTTAAGCCTGGTAAATAACCATTCTTGTATAGAGCTGCATAAAACCAAGTTGTCTATAAGGAAGACGTTCTCTTTATTTTTTATTTGTTTATGGATCTCTTGGTTGGTTATACTTCGTCTTCCTGCTAAACACACTAATAAATGAAGCTGTGTGAGTGAGTCTGTTTTGTTTTTGATTAACAGATGACATATTTCTTTGCTGCAGTTGAGGTTGTTCTCTCTGTCTCTCTCTCCCTCTCCTCCTGCCTTTCTTCCCTTTCCCTTTCTGTGTTTGATTTTGCTCTGTAGTCTAAAGTGGCTTGGAACTCACCAGGTGGCCCAAACTCCTCCAACTCAAGGCACTACTGCCACAGCTTTTAAAGTGCTGAGACCATATAGTGTTCATTGCCACACCCAGCTAAATCTTGTGTTTAATGATGAATCAATTATGTACATTGATTTTTAATTATTTCCTTCTTGGCTTAGCATGGTGCCATTTTGGATTTTGACCCAGTCTAACTTTTGGAGGATATTGTGTATCTCTCTGAAACATTTGAATCCTGGAGCTTCTTCATCTCAAGGAATTCCCAAAAGTAAGACTGGGGGGGTGGATCTCAACAAGGGGAAATAAATAAAAGCAGATCACCTGCATGAGGAGACTTTCTCGATAGGCAGCAGTCTCAAGAAAGCCTCAGTAGTCTAACATTCTGAAGGAAATGCTTCAAGTAGCATGTCAGATAGCAGAGAGGTCTAAGATTGCAGGTTCCTTGAGTCTTACCCAGACTAGAGGAGCTTTCTTCTGTTCTTGGTCTTCTAGGTGGTCTCACCTCTTCTGCTGTTTGTAACTAAAAAATTCACTGGCTTTCCATGTGAGGCTTTGGTTTCACGGTACATTGTTCTGTTGGCAAATGCTTATCTGGAGTAGACAGATGTTTCTGCGGTATTAACCCTTGAAATGTCTGACAGAATACCTGCAATATTCGTTTTGTAACAGTAATGCACTTAAGTATATCTAAATGTTTCCCATGAACTCAGGATTTTCTGGGCTCAGGAACTTGAGCATAAAATTGATTTCTCTTTAGTTTTTTTTTTATTTTTTTCATTTGAATTTATATGTGCTTGCGTGTTTCCTACATGAATGTACACGTGTTTGCATGTATGTATTCAGTTTGTATGTATGGTGGAAGGTGTGCGTGTAAAGATCCAAAACTGGGCTATCACATGGAATAATTCTTCTAAGATTTTCTTTGAGGATGTTGTCTCTCATCAAACCAAGAGATCATTAGCACTAAAGTGGCCAGCTACTTTGATGTGAGGATTCCTGATTTCTTTCTAGCAAAGGTGGAATTGCAGGCATCTGTCAAAATCACCGTGTTTATTCACACAGGATCTGGGAATTTGAACTTCTGCCCTGTTGCTTTCCTTGCTTAGGAATGTTTTTTACCTAGCTTGGGAGTTATCTCTCCAGCCTTCTCTTATAATTTCCTAAGGTTTTATGATTCAAAATATCTTTTTTACAAATCCTTTGATGTCAAGATTTAAGGAATAAGTTTTATAATTAAAATTCAGTATTATAAAGTTGTTACATGCCACAGTTAGACTACTTCTGTAAATTATAACAAAGACAGGTACAGACTTGAAACACTTATTTTTTATAAGTGATGATACATTCATGTTGTGATGTGGCTGTATTGAGATAATCGTTTCTTCATTTGAAAATACTGTAGGTCAAAAATCCAGTGCTCCTGGAGCACAGGGAAGAATGCGTCAGGCAGTAGGATCCTTAGATGCAAAGGTTCAAGCAGTCATAATAGCATTCCTATACTAGCAGGCAGCACAAGAAAGGGCCCCTATGTGTGCCATTGAGTTCTGAACCCACACTACTCTATATGACTCAGAAGGAAATTCAGTGTTCACATAAACAGGTGCACTGGAAGATGAGTGAGATGGGGTGAGAGGAAGGGTTGGGGATTGGGAAGTGGGGGGAAAGTACAATGGGGAACAAGAGGGAATAGAAACGATGGAGGAAGGAAACATGGGATACCTATTGAGCTTGTATTACAAGGCCAAAAATGTAAGAAAAATAAAAATAAAATTGAGAAAATTATGTGCTCTTTTCTTTTATTTCCACTCATACAACCTTTTTTTTTATCTGTACATCAATGTTTATTTTGTTTTATTTTTTTTTTAGGGAAGAAAAATGCTTTATTCTTTTATTCCTTTTTATTTTTTTTATTTATTTTTTATTTCCATCATACAGACATAACAGGTACACCGGTCTCCTCATTCCCTCCATCCTCCCACCACCCTATAGCCCCCTCCCCTCCCTCTTCCCTCCACATTCCCTAGTGCCTCCCCCTCCCATCCCAGGAGCATCCTTTAATGTGCATGCCAAACTCTCCTTTGGGTCCTCCTCTCTGATGAGGTGCAAGGACACAGTGGCATTTCCCAGAACCCTTTCCTGTGTTCCCCTTAAGCATAGGAACACTACGCTGGCTGTCAATCCCTTGCCACCAAGGATCCCAGTGCTTTTAGCAAATGCTAGACTTTGTGGGGTCAATAGTGTGTTGGACATTGCGCAGGGCATGCAAAGTCCATTTATGATTGCTTTGGCCCTAACTTGTGTGGAGTGTCTTGAATATCATTGCTCCTCCCATCCTTGTGCTCTTACAATCTTACGGTCCCCTCTTCTGCAAATTTCCCTGAGCTTCAGGATGGGGAGAGATTAGGCTGGCATAGTTCCAGGTGTTGATATAGAGTCTCTGAAGTTCTGGATTATGGTTTGTTGATTTTTTTTTTCAGTTTTGCTGCTCCTGCAATGCCCTTCACTCCATCCCAATGGCCAGAGATAAAAAGCTGTTAAACTAGAGTCTTGTTATAAGAGTATATTCAAAGGTAGATATAATAAAAGTAGGAAACCGCAGTGAGGGAGGGGTCAATCACCCATTTGCAAAATGGTTACTTCTTATCTGCCAGAGTATATGCCCTCCCCTTCTGGTGAGATCATACCCCATCAGTTAATGATCAGGAAGGAAATCTGTGAACTTAATCAGATGTCTCATTACTTACTTGCAGTCCTTGATGGTGGCCTGTTTTCTCTGGTCCCCTCTCTCCTTGTTTCTGGTGTGGCCCTCCTACCCCATCCCTCCTGTCCATAATCCTTGCAATTACTGTAGGTATTACAGCAATTTATCCTTGAGTGTCTCTAGGTGGGTTTGGTACTAGGTGCCACATATTAGGGAGTACATACGGAGCTTAATTTTCTGGGTCTGGGATACTTCACTCAATATAATTGTTTCTAATTCCATCCATTTCCCGGCAAATTCCATTAATTCATCATTTTTGCTGGCTGAGTAGTACTCCATTGTATAGATGTACCACATTTCCTTATCCTCATTTAAAAACAAAATTTAGAAAATCATGTGCTCTTAAATGGCTTCTCCAGTCTCGTGTAGGTTCAGAACACTTGATTTGGAAATGAGTGAACATATTCATACAATATAAACTTACTGAGTACTTGAGCCAAGTAAATATAGTCCTAATGGTCATTCAGCAAACCAGGAGAACACATTTTCCTTGAAGTGTAAAGAATTTTCTTAGAGAGGGAGAAAATAAATCACATAAATGGACAACCTTGGAAAAAACTTTGAAAATTGGGAAATGTCTGTTTATTGAACTTTCTTAGAAGAGAATAGCATGATAAACTTATTCAGGTGTTTCATAGTCCAATGGATTGCAATCTCTCTTGGGAAAACCTTGCATGTGTGTTTTATTTATCTTCTTTTTTAAATTTTTTATTGTAATTTATCATTTATTCAATTGTGCGTGTATGCATGTGTGTGGGTGCATGTGTTTGTGTGTGTAGAACCATGGACGAATTCGGGAACCACCATGGACCGCCTCCACCTTCTCCTTGTTTACTCTGCCCTGAGATTCACAAGCTCCACATTACCAGGACCAGAAAAACAGGCCATCCCCGCTTCGGCCTGGTGTCTATACATGGGGTCTAGGATCCGAACTCAGGACCTTCCGCCTGCAAGGCAGAGGCTTAATCCCTGAGCCACCTCTCCAGCCCCTTATTTATCTTCTTATTGATCTTTGATCACTGGCACCTGGAGGGAGAGAGAAATGTACATGCACTTTTAATGAGAGAATAACTGTTGACATTTTGGATACAAAAAGAAGATGAGATAATGTATCCTACAGGAGGGAGGCTGCAGGGATATGAGGAATCAAGTGTCTCCCATTTTCTACTTTCCACAGGAAAACAGAATTTGTTGAACAAGATCCGACGTGATGGATCCCAACACTCTCTCAATGGAGCAGGGCAAGCAGTTCTTAAGGCAATGTGGAATTCCACAGAGAGATGTAAGTTTGGGAGACTTTGGATGAAGGAAACCGTACATTCAGAAAAAGCAAGAGGTCCTGTGAAGTAGTTTGGGTTATTGTGGCCAGGAGTCCAATGATATTAAATGTTTACCTACCTTGAAACACAACCACAGAACCCTTGAAAAAGACTGACCGCACATCAAGCTGGATGCACATGCCATTCGGTGAGCCTCAGGCCACACAAGGAAACATTAGCATCTTCTTGTTAAACAGTTCTGAATCTGTTGGTGTCCAAAGTTTACTATTTAAGACACCATATACTGATCATAGCACAATTTGTATTAATAAGAAATGGGGGATTCCTTCCTCTTCCCTCTTCCTCAGGCCTCCTTCTCCCACAGTACACAGACCATTTTCTGTCTGGTTTTTGTTACAGATTGATTTGATGACAGAGAAGTGGATTGTGGTAGCCTCTGTGGAAGTTCTGTTGAGATTTCCTCTGAAGCCAGGAGAGGACCCTACAGCCCGATGTGTTTCAAGTATAAGCAGTCCGTCTGCGGCAAATCCAAGCAACACCATCTCACAAAGACATGGAAACCAAGACAAGAGGTAGGAACTGCTGTGGAGGTGATTCAGTGCATCCTGAAGGGAATGCTTGTGAGGGGCAATTAGAGATGTACATTTGTCTCTGGAGGATTAGAACTTATGTGCCCTTCATTATAACATGGAGTTTTCTTATTCTTCTTGCTACTGGTGATTGAAACTAGGAGTTTATCCGTGCTAGGAAAGCATTTGCATGCCTAGTGACACCCTCTGACATTTTTAAGTGAAAAATTGAGTCTTGCTAAGTTGATCAGATGGTCATTGAGCTCTAATTTTAGGCAATGAAGGCCTTGAACGTACAAGTGTGCTATCTGGTCTCCTGTATTGTTGAAATTGCAAGCCTGTTTTTGTTTGTGAATTACCAGGGGTGAACTCTCATGCCAGAAATTTGCATCAATCAACTCATTTAGCTCATCCTGGCAAGGTTTTCTGCCGGCTTCTATGAGACCCCAGGTCATGGGGAAGTGATTAGTGTGTTACATATAGCAGTGTGTATGGATTTCACATCAGAAATATACTAGGCAGCATCATAATATCTGGGTGATCATGAATATAAAAAATAACTTTGTGGGCTATGTAGCTGGCTCAGGATTTAAAGCACTTGCCATGGAAACAATGGTAAATAGATTGAAAACCCTGTCATTCCTTCAACAAAAGACATGACCCATCAACACAGAAGGCTGAATAGGCAGAGTAGAACTACAGGAGGGCTCTAGGTTAAATTAGAATTCCAGTGTCAAACACCTAAGGAGGAAGAGAGGTGGAGGATGATTCCACATTTCAACTTTAGGGCTGAAGAGAATTATGCACGTTCTCCCCTACACAGGAATGTAACTCACCACAAAAAAGCATACCTAAAGTTATGTCGGCCTCTCTTCCATATGAAAATTGAAAGAGAAAATTGTGATATATGAGTCAGATTATTAAAATCCAATGGTTGTCAGTCTATTTGATAAATATTGTAGGAAACTTGAAGTTTCGAACTGGGTCTGGGGCTGCATACATATAATCCTGATGATGTGGAGTCAGAAGAAGGAGGATCTGGAGGTCATGGTCACCCAGAGTCTCCTACAACATTTTGAAATAGATTGAGTTATGGGAAGTCTGGTTTCAAACAAAACAAAAAATATGTAGGAAATAAAGAAAAGAAAAGAACATGAAAGAATCTTGAAGCCTTCAGGGACTGTGTGATAAAACAGTAGAGCCCATATTGAATGATCCTCTACAAGGCTGCAAATCTACCTTCATCAGGGTAGCTCAACTTGTCTTTAATCAGCCTCTTTCCAATTCTGGGATTGGTTACATGTGAGGATTGTATCTGCGGGCATGACCTGCTATAGTAGGCATGGCTCAGTCACTAAGTCTCTCCTAAGTCTGCCTGCTATAGTAAGGAATGTAGACTTTCATATTCTGTCTCCTTAAATTTGTTTATCCATTTTTCAAAACTAGAAAACCTAACCCTCACTTGATGAGCAATACCAAGACCAAGTCAGAGGACACAAAGCAGATGCCCAGTCCGGAAATACTACACACTCCTGCTCAAAAGCCCAATAATGGCCAGAACTTAGGGGATCTAAGCCAGTGGCCAGGGGGAAAAAGGGGTGTGAGACCAGAGGAGGAAGAAGCCAAGGTCAGTGCATCTGGGATATTTGGGAATTGGGCTTATGCATTGACTGTGGAGATGGGATTTAAGTTTAAGTTCCTGGCACGTGGCTGTCCTAGACTTCTCTATGTAACCCACCTCGCTTGTGCAATCTTGATTTGTCCAAGGAATTCAACGAGATTCTGGGAGGAACAACATGGACCTTTGTTTACAATGCAGAGTCCATGTTAGTGATTG
Source organism: Typhlomys cinereus (assembly GCA_023101885.1). Taxonomy (NCBI): domain Eukaryota; kingdom Metazoa; phylum Chordata; class Mammalia; order Rodentia; family Platacanthomyidae; genus Typhlomys; species Typhlomys cinereus. Next base: position 2,125,617 of record JALPQD010000380.1, on the reverse strand, counting down.
TGTAGCATCCAATATCTTGTTCCTTATTGTCTTTTCTTACTGACTGATCCTGCTACTGGGGATTGAACCCAGGAGTTTGTTCCTACATGTTAGAAAAGGCTTTATTTGCATGGGAAATCTGGTCAGGTGCTCGAGCAGAGGGCCATGCTCCCATCCCCTCACTGGGAGATTTCGGGCAGTTCTCTTCCCTTCTCCATATTACGTTTTATATTGAGGCAATTTCACTACGTTTACTGTTCTAGACTGGCTTACAATTCAAACCTCTGAGCAGACTCCCTGTCATCATCGTCAACATTAAATTCTTCCTGCCTACATCCCCTGTGAATTAGGCTCTGAGTGGACCCCAACACCTAATATTCACTGATGACTGAAGACCTGCAGTTTCAGATCTCTTCCTGCAAGCAGCTCCTGAAATCTGAGCTTTTGTTGACTTTCTAAATTTCCTGAGAATTCTATTCTGATCACTCTTTACCCCTCCATTCCCATCTCAGGCAAAATCCAAAAGTTGTGGGGACTTTGGACATAAAGAAAGGAGCATTGACTGCCCTGTGAAGAGCTGGGGCCTGGACATGCCCATCTATCCACTGGGCCTCAAAAAGGAGAAGGAGAATCTGCAGCCAAGGAAGACCCAGATGCTCCAGTTTCCAGGACTCATTAACAGGCCTGAGAGAGAGAGAGATGGGATACACAGGTGAGCAAGGGGTAAGGTCACAATGATACTGATCGCTAGGGTCTGGGAAGATAGTGTTTTCCCCTCTGTCCTCTATGGTCAGGAACCTGTATATAGAGATGGGAAAATACCTGAGGAAGAGATAGAAGCCCACATCTTTCAGAGTCTTCTCAGATCTCATTTTATTAATAAGGATACTAAAGGAGAGTAAGTAGCATTGAGAGAGGGATACATTTTGTATGGTATTCTCGAATTGGACAGACTGGAAAGGCTTTTCAGAAGGGTGTTGGAAATCTTGTGTAGAAGTTGTCACCACCACCCACTGAAATAAGGTGCCAACTTCTCCCTTCTCTTTTTTTGTGGAGTAATGTGGATATGAATTCCACAGAAGCAGGTGGAGAATAGCTCCTCAAAAACAAATGAACTCAATTCCTCAGCTCAGCCACAAGGTCTGGCCTGCCTGGTGGCCCATATTGGGCCAATCGAGTTCACAGAAATTATTTCTCACCAATAAGAAAAAGTAAGTTTTACCAGGTTTGTAGAAGCTACAAATACTCCTGATCTGGCCTGCCATTTTTGTCTCTTTTGTCCCTAATGGACTCCATGTCGCTATGTTCTGTCCTTTCTCTCTGCTCATAAAATGTGTCTCATTCACGCATGTTCTAGTTTCAATGTTTAACTCCAGAAATTAGAAACTAGGCTTCAAAACGCAACCACAGGATATCTTGAAACCACAGGCAGAGTAGTAGTCATGCTAAATGAAAGGAGGTGTGGAGATGGGGCTCAAAGTGTAGGTTGCTTGCCTGACAGACATGGAGCTCTGGGTTAATCCCTCGCACTGTACAAACTGGGTATGGAAGTACAGGTCTGTAATTTCTGCATGTAATCTGTGGAGGCTGGATTATCTGAAGATGAAGGACATTGTCAGCTAAGTAGTGAGCTGGAGGGAAAGGTGGGATATGTGGCATGGGGCATGAAAAATAAAAGTTGGGAGACTGAAAGTGTGCAGTGGTTGAAGATGCCTTGGCTCAACTCTGAAGACAGGAGGTTCATCCCTAAAGAATATATGATGAAGTAAAAAAACTGACTTCTGAAAGTCATCTTGTGATCTCCACAAAAATGTACCTCCTCTCTCATGAATAAATAAATATTTAAAAGAGATAAAGAGGAAAGAAGGAGGGAAGGGAGTTGGGAAGGAAAGGCATAAGGAAGAAAGCAATGAAAAGAATGAAAGAGAAATAGAGAAACAGAGAGAGAGAAGAGAGACAGAGAGAGAGAGAGAGGGGAGAGAGAGAGAGAGAGGGGAGAGAGAGAGAGAGAGAGAGAGAGAGAGAGAGAGAGAGAGAGAGAGAGAGAGAGAAAGTGAAATCCAATTATTCCTGCTTCCTGGGTAGTAGGTATATATAGTTATGGGCTGATTCTGAGATAATAGAAGGTACAGAATAAGGTAAGGACAACTAAAAGGAGCTTCAGTTCCTTTCTTGTTTGAGGCAAGACCTGGGAAGCACCTGGGATTGGTCTAGTTCCCATCAAGGGTATGGGAAAGGAGGTCATTAATATCTCTTTATGTGCTCCACAGGCAAGAAATGCGACCTGTAAAAAGGTCCCCAGGAAAGTTGTTGAGCTCCTATAAGGAATCAAGAGACTGTTGTCCATATCTGAGGGTGAGTATCTCCTTCTACCCTGTGCCATTTCTCTCAGGTTCTGCTTTGCTCAGTATGTCAAGACTCAGAAGTTTACATGAGACATGATTGGTTTTCACTTTCCCTTCCCTTCTCTTTCCTTCACTTCAAATTCACTCCCCCTCTTCCCTCAATTTCCTCTCCTTTTCACAATTTTCGTTTCTCATGACCTTACCCTTCTCTCCTCCAACATCCTTCTCTACATCCTTCCCTTCTACTTTATTCCCTTCTCCTCCCTCTTCTTTTCTCTGCTCACTTCTCTGCCAACCACCTTCTCATTTTTCTTCCCCTTCTCTCTCCTTTCATTTCCCTATGATTCCCTTTCTCTCCCTTTCCATCCCTTCTTCCTTCCCTCTCCTTTCCTTCTCCCTTCCTCTCTCCTACACTTGCTTCTATCTCATTCCCACTCCCCTCTAGCTCTCTTCTCTGTCCTTTATCTTCTTTATCCCTTCCCTCTTTCTTCACCATATCATTTCTTTTCCCTCCCTTTTTGCTGCTTCCCTCTCCATTATTCTCCCTTCCTCCATCTTCCTCTGTCCTTTCCAACCACCTCTCCCTTCCCTTCACTTTCATTGCCCACCTTGCATGTTCATTGGGTATTTCATGTATGCACATTAGTGGACTTTGCTCATATTAATCCACTTCTTTCTCTGTGGGCTTAATTTACATACACAACCTTCCCTCCATTCTCTTTCCCCACCTTTCAACTTCTCTGTGTCTTCCTGCCCGATAATCCCCTATATACTTTAAGGTATCTGTTTGTTATTTTCATAACATCTACATTGTATATGCTTGAATTTGCATGAGATTTTATAAAATTAGAGCCCTATGACCTCTGGTGCATGTAATGTGAGATGTTTTCCATTATGTCCACAGAAACCCACCAGACCCCAGGTTCCTCACAGCGGCAGGAAGGAATCATCTCTGGGCCCTTTTCTCATGGGTTCATGCTCTGGGGTCACACCCAGCATGAGATCCCGGTATCACTGATCCTCTTACTAGGAAAGCTGTGCAGTTAGGGCCTGCACACCTGCAGAAGGACATGATGTGGACGTCCCTGATATTTTGAATGAGGCCATGAAGTGCTCCCCACACTCTATTGTCAGTTTCAAGAAGGCAGCTGATGGGACTGGTGTTTCCTCCCAAGACCTCTGTCAGTCTACCTTGAAGACACATGCTCTGAGTGAGGTTTTCAATCACCAGTCAATACTTGAACATTCTAAGATATATTCAAACTTCAGTGTATAGCCTATGAGCCCCAGGTGGGGCTTAGACGCCAGTGCATCAGACAAGAAGCTTCTTCAAGCTCCAATTCAGAAATGTCAGATCCAGCTCAAAAACCCATGGTTCAGATTCTACCCAACCTCTAAGTATTTCACTTGGGAATTGTTCATGTTTCCCAGCCTCCCAACCAGGACAAGTAACCTTGATTATCCCAGTCAGTCATACTGGTCAGAGTGATACAAGCCACAATGCAAAATGTACGCATGAAAACCGCCCTGCTGTCCATGCCAGAACTCAGTCCAGGACCTTGCAGTCTCCAAGCCTCCAGTGCCTGTCAATGTTTCAGGAATGTCTTAAAGGTCAGACTTTATGTTATGGAGACAGGCACAGGGAAGCCCTGGATTCCCAGTGTCTTTCCCATCCAATGCTGTCAAGTACAGCTCTATTGCTAAATCTGTATCATCGTCAAGGACTCTGAAAGAATGGGCTACCCTATCTTGAGGTATCCCAAGCAGACTTCTTCATCTTTGGACAGTGATGGTGAATGAGATCTGTACTTTGTGAAGGCAGAAAAAACTGTAGACATCTCATGATTTGAGAATGACTGAAGTACCAGTAAGAGAGAAGGAAGAAGCCTTGAGAAGCTATTACAGGAATCAGGGTGTATAGACATGCACAAATGGTAAATCTTGGAGAAACATCAGGTGACAGACTTTGCTGATCTCCATTTGCAAACTTAATATGCATACAATTGGAAGCAAGCTCCTGAAACCGCCACAAAGTTTATTTTGTGAAATAGACATGAAAAACCCAGTGAGCAACATAAATGGTATTATAGCATAATGTGTATAAAGGGACTGATTTAATGACAGGTGCTTTTACCAGCTGAGGCATCTAACTGGTCTGAATTCAAGTTCTTTAGCATTTTGTATTTTTCCTTTATGAACAACTGCACAGTGTTGAAAGGGGAATGTTGGTATGCAGCGGGACTCAGGCAACATGGAGCTCCTGAGATGTGATACACTTGCTTAGCTCTATAATAGCTCACCATTGTTCTTAGTATCAAACTATTAAATGAACTATCTAAATTGTTTACGTAATGAATAAAAGAGAGGAAATTATTACATGTATATTGTTTTATTTTCCTGGTTAGAGTAGAGTACACTTTATCCTAGGACCCATCAAAGGATAGGCGAATAGGAGGGAATTTACAGGGCCCATGAATGGAGTGGAGGGAGGGTTGGAAGGGATGAGACCTAGAGGGAAGGGTTGGCAAAAAGAATGGGTGAAGGGAGCAGTAACAAGGGATGCCAGGAGCAAGTCTAAGCAGGAATTGAAAACTAATATGAAAAATGAGTTATGAACAAAGAGAATGGTTCACTTTGAAATAAAATTTAATTGGAATATCTTAATCTTGTGATTTTTACCAGTGAAAGGCATTATTGCAAAGTTGTATTTGGATAATTTTTTTCTATTTATCATATTTTACACTATTATATGTTTTGTATATTCTCTTATTTTAGTTGAATTTAAATTTTTATATTAATTTTATATTATATGTGTAATTCTTTTTACTGGAGACCATTTGGTAAGACTAATAAACTTCTTTAAGGGTATCTTAAATAAGTTGCTACTACACTGCCCTTGGCTCCATCCTGATGGGTATTGGATATTACCCCCTGGCCAGAGATAAAATGCTTTTAAAATAGAGTCTTACTACAAAAGTACATTCAAGCATGGATAACAGGCACTATGATTCTTAGAGGCAAGGGACTAACAGCCACAATAGTGTTCCTATACTAAAGGGGAACACAAAAAAGAGCTCTAGGCAATGCCACTGAGTCCTTACACCTCATCAGAGAGGAGGACCCAGAGGGACGTTTGACATGCATACTAAAGGATGCTCCAGGAATGGGGGCAAGGGAGCACTGGAAGAAAGGGAGGGAGAGAGGAAAGGAAAGTGAAAAGGGGGAAGGGAGCAAGGGGATCCAAGGAATGGTGGAGGGAGGGAGGGGAATAGGGTGCTAATCAACTTTGTATGAGTGGAAGAAATAAAAAAAAAGAGTATATTAAATAAGTTGTTCTTTGACTTGTTATATTTCTATATAATTGGTTTCATTAGTATAGTCCTTAAGACTGAAGAAAGGTTTTTTCATTATTAGCATCTATTGCTATTACTTATAATGTCATCATTATTAAAGTTGTATTATTTGGGTAACTATGAGAATGGAACCCACAGACATGGTGAGGGCCAATCTCTTGAACTAAACTGATCCCCTGCAACTTATTTATCTAGATTGAAGACCAACAATCCAATTTCATGTGGACAATGCTAAAAATATAATGGACTATTGAATATTTATGTAGGGCTAAGGACCCCAATGGTGTACGAGTATTCAGTCCACTCCTCAGAATTTATCTGCTTTTGATTTGTGCTCAGTGTTAAATAAAAAACAATCCTGCACACTGATGGTATCATTTACCCACCACCTTCAGGCAGTTGCCTTTCCTAACAGGCTCTGAAGCTCAGGCTCAGGTGGAAAAGTATCTATCCAACTCACTCTACAGAAAGTCCAGTATGAGTGTCATAGTGGGCAGTGCTGAGAGAGGGGGAGGTAGACAGTCCATAAGGTGTAGGTCTTTGTGTCTGTGATTCTTGTCCCCTTTGGTTACTCTCTCACCAACACTATGACAGACCTGATTGCCCCAGCTTGGGGAGTTGAGAACATTTCTGAGAAATATATTCCCCAGTGGATAGATAATTTCTAGAAATAGTGACAGGTCCTAGAAACTATCCGCCAAAGGATTTTGGGAATGTAACTTACCAAAAATCTCTGGGACACAATGAAAGCTGTCCTAAGAGGTAAGTTCATAGCTCTTAATGCCTACATCAAAAAAATGGAAACATCAGAAATAAACAAATTAACGATGCAGCTTAAGAATTTAGAAAAACTTGAGCAATGATCCCAAAAATAGTAGAAGAGAGGAGATTAGCAAAATAAGGGGAGAAATATCTGAAATTGAGGCTAAGAAAATGATAGAAAAAAATCAACCAGTCAAAAAACTGGTTCTTCTGAAAAATTAATAAGATTGATACACCCCTAGCTAAATTAACCAAAAGCAAGAGAGAGAAAACCCAAATTAACAAAATTAGAAATGAACATGGAGTTATCACTACTGATACCCAAGAAATCCAGAGAATTATAACATCATGTTTCAAAAACTTATACTCTGTGAAGTTTGACAACACAAAAGAGATGGATGAATTTCTAAGTAAACATAACCTACCTAAATGGAATCAGGAAGTTGTGAATTATTTAAATAATCCTATAACATATAAGGAAATTGAAGAAGTGATCTCGAATCTTCCCACCAAAAAATGTCCTGGACCAGATGGATTCAGCACAGAATTCTACCAGACATTTAAGGAGTTAATAACACCAATACTCCTTAAACTGTCCCATCAAATAGCAAAGGAAGGAACACTACCAAATTCCTTCTATGAAGCTAATATCATCTTAATCCCAAAACCTAATAAAGATTGACTTAAAAAAGAAAACTATAGGCCGATCTCTCTGATGAACACAAACGCAAAGATTCTCAACAAAATCTTAGCAAATCGGATTTAAAAACATATTAAAAAGATCATTCACAGGGACCAAGTAGGCTTCATCCCCGACACACAAGGTTGGTTCAACATACTCAAATCAATAAATGTAATTCATCATGTAAACCAGTCCAAAGTCCAAGACCACATGATACTCTCGATAGATGCAGAAAAAGCCTTTGACAAGATCCAACAGCCTTTTATGATCAAAACGCTAGAGACAGTAGGAATGGAAGGAACCTTTATCAATATAATAAAAGCTGTATACAACAAGCCCACTGCAAGGATTATGCTCAGTGGGGAACAATTGGAAGCATTTGCACTTCGATCAGGAACTAGACAAGGCTGTCAACTCTCACCACTTCTATTCAATATTGTATTTAAAGTCTTAGCTGAAGCCATAAGACAAGAAAGGGACATAAGAGGGATTCAAATCGGCAAGGAAGAAGTCAAACTATCCCTATTTGCAGATGACATGATCTTATACCTGAGTGATCCCAAAAACTCAACCAGGAAGCTCCTGGAACTAATTGAGAAGTTCAGCAGGGTAGCAGGATTCAAAATAAATGTGCAAAAATCAGAGGCCTTCCTATATGCCCAGAATGAAAGAAGTGAAAAAGCCTTGAGAGAAACAATCCCATTTACTATAGCCCCTACAAAAATGAAATACCTTGGTATAAACCTAACTAAGGAGGTAAAAGACCTCTACAATGAAAACTTTAAAACCCTAAAGAAAGAAATTGCATAAGACACCAGAAGGTGGAAAGACCTCCTATGTTCCTGGATTGTCAGAATCAAAATTGTAAAAATGACCATCCTACCAAAGGCAATATACAAATTCAATGCTATTCCAATTAAAATCCCAAAGCAATTCTTTAACGAAGTTGACCAAACAATCTCAAAATTCATATGGAGGCACAAAAGACCCAGGATAGCAAAGACAATCCTGAGTAACAAAAACACTGCTGGAGGTATCACACCATACCAAATCTTACTCTATACTGCAAATCCATAGTTATAAAAAGAGCCTGGTACTGGCTCCAAAATAGACACACAGATCAATGGATAAGCGTTGAAGACCCAGATATAAGCCCACAAAAATACAGCCATTTGGTCTTTGACAAAGGGGCCCAAAGAATCCAATGGAAAAAGAACAGCATCTTCAACAAATGGTGCTGGCAAAACTGGATCTCCACATGCAGAAGATTAAAGCTGGACCCATACTTGTCACCATGTACAAGACTTAATTCTAAATGGATCAAGGACCTTGATATAAGGCCAGAGACTATAAAAACCATAGTTGAAAGGATAGGGAACTCCATCGAGCTGATTGGGCTAGGCCAACATTTCCTAAATAGACATCCAATGACACAGTCACTGCTACCAACTCTGAACAGTTGGGACCTTGTGAAATTAAAGAGCTTCTGTTCAGATAAAGAGATTGTAACACGAGCTCAAAGGCAAACCACAGAATGGGAGAAAATCTTCACTAACCACATATCTGATAGAGCTCAACTGTCCAGAGTGCACAAAGAACTTAGAAAACTAAACTCCAAGGAAACCAATGGCCCAATTAAAAAATGGGCCCTGGAACTTAAAAGAAATATTAGCAGGGAAGACATTAAAATGTCTAACAAGTATCTTAAAAAATGCTCCACTTCCTTACCCATCAGGGAAATGCAAATCAAAACTTCCCTGAGATATCATCCCACCCCGGTCAGAATGGCAAAAATCCACAATGCAAACAAGTACAATTGCTGGAGAGGATGAGGAGAGAGGGGAACTCTCCTACATTGCAGTTGGGAATACAGTCTCATACAGCCACTCTGGCGAGCCGTCTGGAGATTCTTAAAGAAATTAAAGATTGAAATGCCATATGACCCTGCTATCCCACTTTTGGGAATAACCCCCCATACAGCAGAGGTTCGCCTCGATAGCACAAGTGCGACCATGTTCATAGCAGCACTTTTTACAATAGCAAAGTCATGGAATCAACCCAAATGTCCAACAGTTGACGAGTCGATAAGGAAACAGTGTTACATCTATACAATGGAGTACTACTCAGCCATCAAAAATGATGAATTACTGGAATTTGCTGGGAAATGGAAATTATTAGAAACAATTATATTAAATGAGGTATCCCAAACCCAGAAAATTAAGCGCCCTATGTACTCCCTAATAGGTGGCTCCTAGTTCCAAACTCACCCAGTCCACCTTGAGACACGCAAAGGTAAACCTATGTGATACAGTAATTGCAAGGATTATGAACAGGAGGGATGGGGTTGGAGGGCCACACCAGACACAAGGAGAGAAGTGACCATGTTACAGCAGAGAAAATAGGCCTCCATCAAGGAATGCAAGGGGTGACATACAGTGCCCATCAGGATGGAGTGAAGGGCATTGCAGGAGCAGCAAAACTACAAAAGAAAATCAACAAACCACAATCCAGAGCTTCAGAGACTCTATATCATTCACATAGAATTGGCCAGCCTAATCTCTCCCCATCCTGAAGCTTAGGGACATTTGCGGAAGAGGGGGCGGTAAGATTGTAAGAGCAAAAGGATGGGAGGAGCAATGATTTGCAAGATTCTCCACACTAGTTAAGGCCGTGCTAATCTCCACACTAAATAGGACTTTGCATGCCCTGTGCATTGTCCAACACACTTTTGACCTCACAAAGTCTAGCATCAGCGAAAGGCACCAAGATCCTTGGAGGGAAGGCATTGACAGCCACAGTAGTGTTCCTATGCTTAAGGGGAACACGAGAAAGGGTTCAGGGAAATGCCACTGGGTCCTTGTATGTCATCGGAGAGGAGGACCCAGAGGAGAGTTAGGCATACACAATAAACGACTCTCTGGGAATTGGGGGGGAGGCACTGGGGGATGGGGAGGGAGGAGAGGGGCAGCAGGGCATTCGGGGTGAGGAGGAGGGAGGGAGGGAAGTGGTCTACCTACTAAGTTTGTAGGAGCGGTAATAAAAAAAATGTATAAAAAAAAGGCATACAAATGTCTAAGAAATGTCTAACAAAAAGGAGCTTCTTATTCTTCATGACTGTAGAGGGAGTCCCGTAAAGAGGGAAGCAGGAAATAGTGAGGTCTGGCTCACAAGGGAGTAGCAGAGGAACTCATCAAATGTCTTCAGGTACTCTGTTTCCTAGGGATGTCCAAGAAGAAGGGCGTTCTTTCCTCACAATTTACCAGTGAGGTGAGCATGGCTACTTCATGTGTATGGGATAGGCAAAGAAGAATAATTTTCTCTTCCTTTTTTAAAAAACATTTTTTCCTCTTTATTTTTGAGAAATATGAGGGAGAGAGGGAGAGAGAGAGAAAGTTAGGATTCTTGGCACAAGCATCTTACCTGCTGAACTGTCTTGCTGACCCCAGAGAATGATATTCAAGGAGGTTTGGTAAATGCTAAGCAGCATGTCAGATACTCAGTGGTCTTTAAGTGTATAGGCTACTAGATATCATGGATCAAAGACCTTACTCCTTTATTGTGTAAGGCAACACTGAGGATGTTGGTATTCCCAGAAATTGGGAAGTGGAGGCAGGACTGTGAGGAGTTCATGATCATCTTTAGCTTTGTACATAACTTGTAGACATATTGCTGTCCCAAGGAAAGAAGAGAAAGCTTACAGAATAGGTTAACAATACCTAGTACTTGATTGACAGAAAGAAAGTGCATAATCCACAGAGTTGGAGGGTCACCCGAGAAAACTATACTTAAGATTTGCTCTTTTAATTGTTCTTAGGATTAATAAATGCAAGATAAGCCTGAAGGTTTAGTGTAACAAGTCAGCACCAAGAACTAGATTTAGTATCATAAAAAGATAAGTTAATGTCATAAATGAGTTCAAATTAATATCTAGTTGTTTTATAAATTTACTGAACAGTTTTTACAGGCTCAGAATGTTGATGCTACTGTATTTCTGTCAGAAATTAATGCCAAAAATTTACTGAAATACACATACACATACACTTTTGGAAAAAACAAGCTCTATAAAAATGCAAACACAATAACACATGTATGTCTGTAAGTATGAAAGACAAAAACGAGTCCACAATATCTTCTCTATTTAACACAGGGTGGGGTCTGTGATGACTAATCCTCGTTGTTGTCTTGATTAGATTAACAAGCATATTGGACTTGGATCGATGAGATGACTTTTTTTTAATTTAGGAAGTTATTCTTTAATTCGCAAGCTTTATATATCTTTAATTTAAAAATAATTAAAAACAATGAAATCAAGACATTCTTTCAACGTCTAGGCCCTTCCAACCTTCTAAATGCAAGAACTCTTAAAGTTGTGTACAGCTACTGGAAGAAGAAAAAAACATGAGAGTCGTGACAATTGAAACAAAATTTTATAAAGCTGAGGATCCTTCCAGGAAGTAATTGCCTTTACAAAATCTAAAAAAGAAGGGGGAACTAGGACCAAGAAAACCAAATCAAACAGCAAAATTCCAGTGTTCCTAACCATCTTGTTCCATGGTCAACGACCCTATTTCCTGGCCAACAGCTTGCTTTTACTTCTGACTCTCCACAGCTTCACCCTGACTTGTTGCAACACAGAAAAGTGCCTGGAATCAAAACCCTCATTATAGTTTTGTTTACTAGGCAAGCTTAAAAGCCATGTATACTTGGTGGGAAGCATATCTTACAGGAGTGCTGCGACTCAAGTAAGAGAAAGGAAAAAGGAGGAAAAAAATCAGTCTTCTGAGAATAGACAAGGTCACTGAAGGAACTATGACAATGCCAACCATCTGTAAACTCCTTTTTTAAAAACGGGAGTTTCGTTTTGGTGTAAAATATGTCACGCTAAATGAATTAAGGTCAGTTGCCACTGAGCGGATGTTATTAAACACCATGGACATCTTTTGCAATGTAGATCTATGCCCTTTCTTTTTAAACATGGTGAATTTCAACCTAGCAATTATTAAAACAAATGATATAGTCTAAACCCTAAACACATTTTAGCAATTTTGAAATTGATTTGAGTTCAAAGCAAATACAATTTACATGGTAACAAATGTCTCAATAACACTGTGGGGTACTTGAGCTTTCCCCAGGGACCTCAGGGCCTTCTCCTGCAGGTGCTTCTCTAGGTCATCCAGGTGTCTTCAGCTGCACTTTCAATCTCCTTCCTAGGTTCTGGTGCTGCCTCAGCTCTCCATGTGCAGATAAAGTTGTGGGAGGAGTGACAGCTGCAGGATTTTCAGGAGCTGGGGTAACAGCTATAAACTTTTCCTTCTGGTGTTTTTGTGTGTGTGTGTGTGTGTGTGTGTGTGTGTGTGTGTGTGTGTGTGTGTGTGCTTCTTATATTTCTTTGTTTCTTTTCCTTTTTGCATGACTTGTCTTTCCTTTTCTTCCCATTTCCTTCTTGATCTGAATTCCTGGCAGGGGATGGGCTTGGCATTGGGATTTTTTAAAAGCCTTTTTAACTGGTACCGCTGGTGAGGAGTTTGTGGAGTGTGACTGGCATAGCACAGAGTATGCAGGAGCTGGAGGCTTTTTGGTGGCTGGCACAGGAGATACGGAGACAGAATGAGAGGATGAAACCCTTCTTACAGGCTGAGGTCTTGTTGAGGTGGCTCGTTTTCTTTTAACATCCTTTTTAGGGTCCAGAATCATGGAGAATATCCTACTGCAAATAGCACTTGGAGATGGTGATTGCCTTATTTCGGGCAAAGCTGATGCTCTTTGAATAGGGGGTTGTAATTGTGCATTGAGGAATTCGTGAGAGGGGTGAGGGCAAATGTCCTTTGTTTGTTTGTTTGTCTATTTGACCAGGCTTCCTGGGTGGCACAACTGGGGGGAAGACCCTATCCTATGCTTTGAAGACAAGGAGGGCGAGCATCTCTTGTGATTGGGGGCCTTCTTGATTTGGGAAGTGGAGAATGGGAGAGCTGGTGCTCAGATGGTGGAGACGGCGATTTCCTTCCTTTGGATAGAGGTGGGGGTGAGGCAGTTCTCCTTGGTAATGGAGAAGGAGAGTATCTCCTCTGTATGACAGGAGAGTATCTTCTTGGGGAAGGAGGGCGTACACATGGAGGTGGAGAAACAGTCCTTCGCCTAAGGGGTATGTGTGTGAGACCAGAGCCACAAAGGAGGATGAAGCAGAGAAGGAGACCAGTGCCTGCTGACAGGTGATGGGGAAGTACTCCTCCTTACCCATTTTTAGTCACAGGTGATTGCCATCGCTTTCCCATCTGCATCCACGGGGAAGTGTCTGTGGTGTTGGTGATAAAGAAGCACTCAGTGAAGGGCAGTATCTCTTCACCTACCCACCTCACCATTCTTCACAGGGGGCCTCTTGAACAGCTCATCTGAAAAGAAGGAAGAGAGTCAGATGCAGAATGCTGGTTCTGTGGTCTATACTGGCATCTTCACCACATAGAATCTGCGGCAGCCATTTTGACAACCTGTGCTGGTGAACGTGACCTTTTCTCAGTACACTGGTGTTTTGTCACTTTTCTGAAGTTTTCCCTAGTGACATAGAAACAGGACATTTATCTCTAGGCTTTGACTGTTTTTGTGTTGGTGAATGACGATTTTTTGAGGTGGAGTTGCTGGAAGGGACGGTCTGTGCCTTGGCCTTGGAGGACTTGCTGAAGGAGATAACCTAGGAATTTTTCGTGGGGTGGTGGATGCACTTGTGGGCAGTTTCTTTGGTGCTTACTTGGACCGAGAGGAAGAGAATGAATGGCTACTTCAGGACAAGGATGCTGGTCTCCTTGCAGACCCCCTGTGCCTTGGTGGGGGAGGCATCTATCTTGGTTGGGTCCTGCACTCATGAAATGGCCGCCTTCTTGTGTTCTGCTTCTTTCTAGGCGAGTATGGCCTTGACCAGGACTGATGTCTCTTCCTTGGTCTTGAATAAGAAGGAGATCAAGGGTGTGTATATGATCTACATCTTGATTTGGACCATGACCTGGTCTTTCTATTTGCTTTTCATTTTTGGAATTTTTTTTCGGGGGGGAGAAGATTCTTTAGGGTCTGGTGTAGGTTCAAGCTTGGGAACTTTCAGGATGTCACTAGTGGAGTTCATCTCTTGTACTGAAGACTGTTTGATTTTCACTGAAGGTTCTGGAAGCTCCGGAGTTTGTTTCTTCTTTTCTGGGATAGGATAAGGACTTGGGCTAACGGTTCTGTGATGGGGAGATGAAGAATGACTGGGCTTTCTCTCTCTCTTGACAGAAGACCATCTTCCAGAGAAGGAGATCTGGATTTTCTTCTTCTTGGACTCCCAGACTGCTCCCTTTTTTCTCTGATGTTTTCTCTTTTTTCCTTATCCCTCTTATTTCTGTCTTCATGTCACTTTTGCAGAAATGCCAACTTTTCTCCTGTTCAGTCTCTGTTTTATTTCTTCTCTCTTCAGTTCTAGAAAAGCAGAAGGGATTCCAGTGATTTTTTTTTTTTAGTGCACTCAATAGCAGGGACCAGAGATCATCCATGAATTCTCTAGCATTTTTTCCATTGAAAACCCAATCAGATTGATTGGCATCATTTCAGAATCTGGATTCTTCACTTCCAGCTGATTGAAAATAAATTCAATCACAATATCATCTTCAAATCCAAGGATTTTCCTTACTAATTTTGTTCTCAAAGACTTTATAACCTCCAAATTTATTTGGCTCATACCCACATTTTCTAGGCATTCTGCAAACTTCAGCTACTCCAGTAGCTTCTTCTGCTTGTTGTTGAAGTGATATTCCTGTTCTGTACTTTGCTGCCTCTATCGAGATCGCTCCATCATGGCTAAATTTTATGGCCATCTTGGAACACGTTTATGTTGGGAAGATGGCTCAATGGTGAAAAGTGCTTATTGTAAAAGTAAAAGCATTGGATTTCAACACCTTCCCCCCACATCTCAAATAGAATGTTGATTGGGTTTTGCCTTATACTGCAATTCCGTCTTCTGAAGGTAGATCTTGAAAATCCCCAGTATATGTTGACTAAGCAGACTGGTTCCATAGGCAAGCTCTGTTCACATTCAGAGACCCAGAGACAAAAAAAAAAAAAATCAAGTAAATGTAAAGTAATCCAGGATGATTTCTCTGTCAGATTCAGTATCTACTTTTCCAATTCACACAAACTCATGGATGCGGAAAACAGCTGGAAATACGCAATACCTTCTTCTGGGTGTGTCTCTGAGACTGAAGGCAGAGACAGTTGGATTAGGAGGGTGTGAGGTAAATCCACAGATTAATCTCTAATGGATTTACCATGTAAGGTCCCTAAGGGTTTGTGCTAAAATGATTGGCTCACAGTTCATTTGATTATGTTGATTAAGAAGGGAAGTTCAGTGGGGTGTGGAGCAGTATAAAGCTTGATTGAGTAGGCCTCCATTCACATGTTCCCTCTCCCTACTGGAAGTTCACAGGTGAAGATTGCTCTTTGGCCTTACACCTGAGTGGCTGCAGAAAGTAAGTAGGTTCTTTTTCATCTGGGGTTTGGCTTCTCTTGACAGGAAAAGTAGGAGTTTGGAAGAAATCTTTACCGATTAGTATGGGATGTTGACGTAATATTTTATGTGTTTATTGCAAGAAAAATGTCAAAACATGAGGGAAATACTTGTAACTCTCACAGAGCTTTGAGTGTGCTAGATGGGACCTAATGCCTTTCATGAGTAAATGTGGACTTTACATGACTTATTTTATTTCATTTCTGTGCATTTAGGAACACTTACTAGGGTTGGGTTTCAATTATTCCCTGAACCTAAAGTCACAGAGGGGAGAGGAAAGAAGTTAGGTAGAGCTGCCAGGTCCATTGTGGGGACTAAGAATAGTCCATCCCTGATTTGTACTGGGAAATTGTTTCAAGTTCATGTTTTGATAACTGTTAAAAGGCAAGCTTATATTTTTTCTAGAATTCCAATTGTGTTTGCCTCCATAAACTTATTTCTGGATAACTGTGGTACCTTAAGCCTGGTAAATAACCATTCTTGTATAGAGCTGCATAAAACCAAGTTGTCTATAAGGAAGACGTTCTCTTTATTTTTTATTTGTTTATGGATCTCTTGGTTGGTTATACTTCCTCTTCCTGCTAAACACATTAATGAATGAGGCTGTGTGAGTGAGTCTGTTTTGTTTTTGATTAACAGATGACATATTTCTTTGCTGCAGTTGAGGTTGTTCTCTCTGTCTCTCTCTCCCTCTCCTCCTGCCTTTCTTCTCTTTCCCTTTCTGTGTTTGATTTTGCTCTGTAGTCTAAAGTGGCTTGGAACTCACCAGGTGACCCAAACTCCTCCAACTCAAGGCAGTACCTCCACAGCTTTTAAAGTGCTGAGACCATATAGTGTACATTGCCACGCCCAGCTAAATCTTGTGTTTAATGATGAATCAATTATGTACATTGATTTGTAATTATTTCCTTCTTGGCTTAGCATGGTGCCATTTTGGATTTTGACCCAGTCTAACTTTTGGAGGATATTGTGTATCTCTCTGAAACATTTGAATCCTGGAGCTTCTTCATCTCAAGGAGTTCCCAAAAGTAAGACTGGGTGGGGTGGATCTCAACAAGGGGAAATAAATAAAAGCAGATCACCTGCATGAGGAGACTTTCTGGGTAGGCAGCAGTTTCAAGAAAGCCTCAGTAGTCTAACATTCTGAAGGAAATGCTTCAAGTAGCATGTCAGATAGCAGAGAGTTCTAAGATTGCAGCTTCCTTGAGTCTTACCCAGACTAGAGGAGCTTTCTTCTGTTCTTGCTCTTCTAGGTGGTCTCACCTCTTCTGCTGTTCATAGCTCTAAAAAATTCACTGGCTTTCCATGTGAAGCTTTGGTTTCACGGTACATTGTTCTGTTGGCAAATGCTTATCTGGAGTAGACAGATGTTTCTGCGGTATTAACCCTTGAAATGTCTGACAGAATACCTGCAATATTCATTTTGTAACCATAATACACTTAAATAAATCAAAATGTTTCCTTAGAACCCAGGATTTGCTGTGCTCAGGAACTTGAGCATAAAAGTGATTTCTCTTTAGTTTTTTTTATTTTTCCACTTGAATTTATATGTGCTTGTGTGTTTCCTTCATGAATGTACACGTTTGCATGTATGTGTTCAGTTTGTATGTATGGTGGAAGGTGTGCATGTAAAGATCCAAAACTGGGCTATCATATGGAATAATTCTTCTAAGATTTTATTTGAGAATGGTGTCTCTCATCAAATCAAACTAGATTGGCCAGCTACCTTGATGTGAGCATTCCTGATTTCTTTCTAGCAAAGGTGGAATTGCAGGCATCTGTCAAAATCACCGTTTTTATTCACACAGGATCTGGGAATTTGAACTTCTGCCCTGTTGCTTTCCTTGCTTAGGAATGTTTTTTACCTAGCTTGGGAGTTATCTCTCCAGCCTTCTCTTATAATTTCCTAAGGTTTTATGATTCAAAATATCTTTTTTACAAGTCCTTTAATTTCAAGACTTAAGGCATAAGTTTTATAATTAAAATTCAGTATTATAAAGTTGTTACATGCCACAGTTAGACTACTTCTGTAAATTATAACAAAGACAGGTACAGACTTCAAACACTTATTTTTTTATTAGCGATGATACATTCATGTTGAGATGTAGCTTTATTGAGATAATCGTTTCTTCATTTGAAAATACTGTAGGTCAAAAATCCAGTGCTCCTGGAGCACAGGGAAGAATGCGTCAGGCAGTAGGATCCTTAGATGCAAAGGTTCAAGCAGTTATAATAGCATTCCTATACTAGCAGGCAGCACAAGAAAGGGCCCCTACGTGTGCCATTGAGTTCTGAACCCACACTACTCTAGATGACTCAGAAGGAAATTCAGTGTTCACATAAACAGGTGCACTGGAAGATGAGTGAGATGGGGTGAGAGCAAGGGTTGGGGATTGGAAGTGGGGGGAAAGTACAATGGGGAACAAGAGGGAATAGAAACGATGGAGGAAGGAAACATGGGATACCTATTGAGCTTGTATTACAAGGCCAAAAATGTAAGAAAAATAAAAATAAAATAAGAAAATTATGTGCTCTTTTCTTTTATTTCCACTCATACAACCTTTTTTTTTAATCTGTACATCAATGTTTATTTTGTTTTATTTTATTTTTAGGGAAGGAAAATGTTTTATTCTTTCATTCTTTTTTATTTTTTTATTATTTATTTATTTATTTAGTTTTTATTTCCACTCATACAAACATAACAGGTACACCGGTCCCCTCATTTCTTCGAACCTCCCACCACCCTATGGACCCCTCCCCTCCCTCTGCCCTCCTTATCACCCAGTGCCTCCCCCTCCCATCCCAGGAGCATCCTTTAATGTGCATGCCAAACTCTCCTTTGGGTCCTCCTCTCTGATGAGGTGCAAGGACACAGTGGCATTTCCCTGAACCCTTTCCTGTGTTCCCCTTAAGCACAGGAAGACTACGCTGGCTGTTAATCCCTTGCCACCAAAGATCCTAGTGCTTTTAGCAAATGCTAGACTTTGTGGGGTCAATAGTGTGTTGGACACTGCGTGGGCATGCAAAGTCCAATTATGATTGCTTCAGCACTAACTTTTGTGCGGTATCTTGGATATCATTGCTCCTCCCATCCTTGTGCTCTTACAATCTTACGGTCCCCTCTTCTGCAAATTTCCCTGAGCTTCAGGATGGGGAGAGATTAGGCTGGCCTAGTTCCAGGTGTTGATATAGAGTCTCTGAAGTTCTGGATTATGGTTTGTTGATTTTTTTTTTCAGTTTTGCTGCTCCTGCAATGCCCTTCACTCCATCCCAATGGCCAGAGATAAAAAGCTGTTAAACTAGAGTCTTGTTATAAGAGTATATTCAAAGGTAGATATAATAAAAGTTGGAAACCGCAGTGAGGGAGGGGTCAAACACCCATTTGCAAAATGGTTACTTCTTATCTGCCAGAGTATATGCCCTCCCCTTCTGGTGAGATCATACCCCATCAGTTAATGATCAGGAAGGAAATCTGTGAACTTAACCAGATGTCTCATTACTTACTTGCAGTCCTTGATGGTGGCCTATTTTCTCTGGTCCCCTCTCTCCTTGTTTCTGGTGTGGCACTCCTACCCCATCCCTCCTGTCCATAATCCTTGCAATTATTGTAGGTATTACAACGATTTATCCTTGAGTGTCTCTAAGTGGGTTTGGTACTAGGAGCCACATATTAGGGAGTACATACGGAGCTTAATTTTCTGGGTCTGGGATACTTCACTCAATATAATTGTTTCTAATTCCATCCATTTCCCGGCAAATTCCATTAATTCATCATTTTTGCTGGCTGAGTAGTACTCCATTGTATAGATGTACCACATTTCCTTATCCTCATTTAAAAACAAAATTTAGAAAATCATGTGCTCTTAAATGGCTTCTCCAGTCTCGTGTAGGTTCAGAACACTTGATTTGGAAATGAGTGAACATATTCATACAATATAAACTTACTGAGTACTTGAGCCAAGTAAATATAGTCCTAATGGTCATTCAGCAAACCAGGAGAACACATTTTCCTTGAAGTGCAAAGAATTTCAAAGAGAGGGAGAAAATAAATCACATAAATGGACAACCTTGGAAAAAACTTTGAAAATTGGGAAATGTCTGTTTATTGAACTTTCTTAGAAGAGAATAGCATGATAAACTTATTCAGGTGTTTCATAGTCCAATAGATTGCAATCTCTCTTGGGAAAACCTTGCATGTGTGTTTTATTTATCTTCTTTTTTAAATTTTTTATTATAATTTATCATTTATTCAATTGTGCGTGTATGCATGTGTGTGGGTGCATGTGTGTGTGTGTGTAGATCCACAGACGAATTCGGGAACCACCATGGACCGCCTCCACCTCCTCTTTGTTTACTATGCCCTGGGATTCACAGGCTCCACCCTCCCAGGACCAGAAACGCAGGCCGCCCCGCTTCGGCCTGGTGTCTATACGTGGGCTCTATGATCCAAACTCAAGACCTTCCGCCTGCAAGGCAGAGGCTTAACACCTGAGCCACCTCTCCAGCCCCTTATTTATATTCTTATTGATCTTTGATCACTGGCACCTGGAGGGAGAGAGAAATGTACATGCACTTTTAATGAGAGAATAACTGTTGACATTTTGGATACAAAAAGAAGATGAGATAATGCATACTACAGGAGGGAGGCTGCAGGGATATGAGGAATCAAGTGGCTCCCATTTTCTACTTTCCACAGGAAAACAGAATTTGTTGAACAAGATCCGAAGTGATGGATCCCAACACTCTCTCAATGGAGCAGGGCAAGCAGTTCTTAAGGCAATGTGGAATTCCACAGAGAGATGTAAGTTTGGGAGACTTTGGATGAAGGGAACCGTATATTCAGAAAAGCAAGAGGTCCTGTGAAGTAGTTTGGGTTATTGTGGCCAGGAGTCCAATGATATTAAATGTTTACCTACCTTGAAACACAACCACAGAACCCTTGAAAAAGACTCACCATACATCAGCTGGATGCACATGCCATTCGGTGAGCCTCAGGCCACACAAGGAAACATTAGCATCTTCTTGTTAAACAGTTCTGAATCTGTTGGTGTCCAAAGTTTACTATTTAAGTCACCATATACTGATCATAGCACAATTTGTATTAATAAAATGGGGGATTCCTTCCTCTTCCCTCTTCCTCAGGCCTCCTTCTCCCACAGTACACAGACCATTTTCTGTCTGGTTTTTGTTACAGATTGATTTGATGACAGAGAAGTGGATTGTGGTAGCCTCTGTGGAAGTTCTGTTGAGATTTCCTCTGAAGCCAGGAGAGGACCCTACAGCCCGATGTGTTTCAAGTATAAGCAGTCCGTCTGCGGCAAATCCAAGCAACACCATCTCACAAAGACATGGAAACCAAGACAAGAGGTAGGAACTGCTGTGGAGGTGATTCAGTGCATCCTGAAGGAATGCTTGTGAGGGGCAATTAGAGATGTACATTTGTCTCTGAGGATTAGAACTTATGTGCCCTTCATTATAACATGGAGTTTTCTTATTCTTCTTGCTACTGGTGATTGAAACTAGGAGTTTATCTGTGCTAGGAAAGCATTTGCATGCCTAGTGACACCCTCTGACATTTTTAAGTGAAAAATTGAGTCTTGCTAAGTTGATCAGATGGTCATTGAGCTCTAATTTTAGGCAAT
>JALPQD010000380.1:1463252-1473498 GCA_023101885.1 Typhlomys cinereus | reverse complement strand
TTATAAGTATATTGCTTCGCGCTTTGATGGTGTTATATTTGCCTTCTGTTCTCCTGGATATGCCTGTGTTTTTTCTTCACGCTTGAGTATCATTTCTAGCAGTTTTTGAAGGCCTGGTTTGGTGGACATGTATCCCTTCAAGTTGTCTTGTGGCTGGAAAATTTTTCTTTTCTCCCTGACATTACTGATAGTTTTGCAGGGGAAATCAGCCTGGTTGACATTTTTGCTCATTAATACTTGAAGTATGTCTCCCAAGCTCTTCTTGCTTTTACTGTTTGACTGAGAAGTCATTTGTTATTTTAATAGGTTTGCCTTTAAAAGTGACTTGTTTTTTCTCCCTTGAAGCTCTCAGCACCAGTTCTTTATCTTGAATGGGGGTGTTTTAACTATTATTTGCCGCGGTGTGCTTCTATTTTGGTCGTACTGTTTTGGGGTAGGGAATGCCTTTATATGAATGGGCCTCGCTTTTTTTTAGATAGGAAAGTTTTCCTTGATGATCGTTTGAAAAATTTCCTCAGGGGTGGTATTTTGGAGATTCTTGCTCCCTTATTCCATGAATACGCATGTGTAGGCTTCTTCAGGGTGTCCCATATCTCTTGGAATTCTCTCAAGTATCTTTTTGGCTTTACAAACCTCTTCCATTGAGCTGGTTAGTACTCCAACGTAATCTTCAAGGTCTGAAATTCTGTTTCTGCTTCTTAAAGTTCTGTTGAAAAGACCTCTGTGGCGTTCTGGGTGAAGATAACTTGTCTTGTAGCTCAGTTTTTAAACTCTGCTTGAGTCTGTTTTAACTGCTCTAGCCAGTTTTTGTTTCTTGTGCACCGTTTTTCTTCTAACTCCTCGTTTAAAATTGTATTCGTCGTGTTTTCTTTCAAAGTGATTGATTCGATATGTAATTCCTCCCCCGGATTTCCTCTTCATTGTATTCAACATGGTAATGTCATATTTTGAAAGTCGTTATCCTGGGTCAGGCTTTCTTCTTGGCCTTTTTTCTGCGGGTTTGTTCGGTTGGAGTCTAACATTATGGGATTATTTCTTCTCAGTGGGAAATTTGTTTACTTGAGTGTTGCTTCTCATGTATTTGCCGTTGTCTTTGGCATGCGTTTTAAACTCTTAAGATCTTTCAATTTCACTAAACTGAATTATTTGGCCTGGGGTTCTGGGGGTGGGCAGGGACAGAGCTATACCTAGGTCACGGGTGAGGCCCGGCTGGACTGCGTGCGCATCCAGACCAGCGGAGCGGGGTGGGGAAGGGAGGATGGTGGCGTGGGCGTGGAGCTATTTAACCCGAGGATTGCTGAGGCAGGGCCGGGCGCAGGGGGAGGTCCTCCTGGTCCCTGGTCCCTGAGCGCTGCTCTGGCTGAATGATGGCGTAGGAGCTGGGTCCCTTGGGCTGACCTGGGGTTCTGGCGGGCGGGCGTGGGCGGAGCTTACCTAGGTCGTGGATGAGGCCCGGCTGGACTGCGCGCGCGCGTTCGGACTGGTGGAGCGGGGTGGGGAAGGGCCCACCTTTTAAATTTCAATATTTTTTAATTTTTATTACATTTTTGCCTGGTTATACAAGCTCAATAGGTAACTCCCTTCTTATCTCTCCCACTCCCGTCTCCCTTATGTCCCCAAGTGTACTGTCGCCCTTTCCCAATTTCCCCTGTCCCTCTTACCCTTTTTCCTTTCCTCCTCTTCTGGTATGCTCCCTGCTTTCAATCCCTCCCATCCTCTAGAGCATTGGTTTATGTGGGCACTGCATTTCCTTCTGAGTCATCTACACTAGTGAGGTGAACCCACATTTTTTTCTGTGTCTCCTCACACCCATGCCATCCTCTCCCATTCCCCTTATTCTGACCAGGATGAACCATAAATTTGCACAAATATGGTGCAGAAACACCAATAATATTTGTAAAGTGTTTCCACACATTACTTGTTGAAACACTTGTTCAGACTTATGGGATTAATGGAAATGAGGAAACTGAACTTTTATCTGGGTTCTTCCCAGTGCTTTTCAGTGCTCCATACTTCTCTACAGCACACACGAATCAAAGATCCTTTAAGTCACCAACACTTCTGGCATATATTTTTGGGATATTTTAAGTAGGTTCTTCCATGTGAGCATGGGATACTTCCAGAGCAGCTGAGTGATGAGAGAAGATATTTCCACCTGTGCACATAGTTCATAAGCATGTTGAGTCATCAGTAGTTGTGTAACCCTTAGTGTGGGAGAGAAAGCATGCATGTCTCACTGAACTGTCAGTTCAGAAATACTTTCCCTATGTTACAGAGGAATTACGTGAAAAAGACAGGTCGACATTGCCATTCTATGAGTATCTGAAACATTAGGAACCATGCAAAGATGTCGTGGCATGTGGTGACTCCTTGCCATTTCGTGAAGATTGCAATGCAGTGAAGAAACAAATACAAATCACAGATGTACCACATAGGTGTTCATCAGAACAAACTCTGTGATCATGTTGCAGTTTATGTGCATTGATTGCTGAATAATTCATGACAAACAACTGCAGGGGACAAGGATTTTTATTCTCTCTTTTTATAGTCTGGTTACAGTTCTTTGTTTGACTTGGCAGGAGAGCCCACATCGACACCAAGGAGTGTGGTATCTGTCTGCAATATTTGAGCATGGGGCAATCCTTACTTGCCAGACCAGCATGTCAGCCCAAGTATACAGAAGTAATCCAACTTGCTCAACCAGTTCCTTCCATTTTATTCACCTATTTACCTGCTCAGGGTCTAGTCCTGCCCACTACAGGCTCAGCCTTCTTCATTAACTAAAAATTCTCTTGCAGGTTCTTTCTGCGTTTAAGTTCCAATTCTCTACAAATGTGCCTGAAGCTTGAACCTTCAGCTGTCAACCTGACAACTGTTCCAACTATGACAAAGTACATGACTGAAGGAGCAATTGCTGTCTAATACATAATCATATTTATGCAACCTTTTATTTATTTTTTATATAGTAGTACTAGTTTCAGTCATCAATATTATGTATGACCTTTAAAATTGAGTTGCTGGTGCAAATGCCCCGTTTGAGCGATGTAGTTCTCAGTTCTGCTCAGTTCCAGTGTTGTTAACACTGAGGCAGTGATGAAACCTTTCATTGTATATTGGAGGTTCCACGTTAACATCTTTATCTACAGTTCTTGCTCCCTTCCATTCTTGGTTGCCCACATACATCGCTCATTTCTCCAGCTGTTCTTTTGTGGAAGGCTAGGGTAAGAGACCGGGCTATTAATTCCCCTGACAATTGTGTGAGCCATGCAAGGAGACCCTCTTCCTTTATTGCAGTTAGACTGCATGGTTGCTGATAAATCACAATCAAATGGCTCAAGGTAACAAGGAGCTTATTTTCTCCTACCATTGTTCAGTTATAGTTCTCAGTCCAGCTTAACAGGAGACCTCATACCAACACCAGGGCTGAGGGAACTGGCCACACCATCTCTACATAATAGCTGAGAGAAGGACAATTCTTACTTGCCAGACCAACATGTCTGGCCAAGTGTACACAGGGATGCCACCTTTCTCAAACATCTCTCTCTCTTTTATTCCAGGGTTGTAATCCTACCCACAGAAGGCTGGGCCTTCTCCATCAGCAATTTTGATCTGAGCTTAACTCAGCCATTAGTTCTCTACAAATGTGCCCAGAGCTCAAAGCCTCAACTGTCACGTTAACACATGTGCCTAGCTCTGGCAGCCTTTATTTGGCTCTATCAGACTCCATTCTTACACCTCACAATTAACTCTTCCTGAAGCAAAAGTGTGATTGCAGGGGAAGCACACAGGAGCTGCCACTGAAAATATTATTCTCTTGTAGGCATATGGAACTACAAAAGAAATGGTAAATTTTGTTTGGTTCATATCAATTTAAATTTTGTTTTAAGTGGTCAACTGTATCTAATGAGTACCATATTGGACAATGTACTTCTGTCATGTCCTCATAGGTGAAAGGTCTTCTCTGTCGTCTACCTGCCCCCTCTTTCTCCCATGCTTTCTTCCTTTCATCAGTTACTCCCAATCTCTCCCACCCTCCTGTCTGTCTGTTTCTCTAGCTTCAGGGTTCTCTTTGAATTATCATCTCTAGTGAGGGCTAAGGTCTTTGTGGCAGACTAAGTGGCTCTTCTTTGGGTAGACTCATTGAGAAGGGTGCACCCTTCCACATGTCTAACCTAACATCTGTCATCACTTCATATAACTGTTTATATGTATAATTTATTCTTGTGGATGATATATTTGCTTCCTTGGAATAACTTTATGCCTCAATATTTTATATGTTTATCAATGATACTATTAATTTCTTCACTGGGTATTACTGTGTAACACAGGCTGGACTGAAATGTACAGGATGATGTGGTTAGCCTTACACTCACCATCCCTAGCATCTATGATTTGCAGTCGTAGAATTTTAGGCATGAGGTGCCACAGACTGTCAAATGTAACTTCATAGGTGTTCTTCAGGTATGTCTTAATTTGCCTTGTCACATGGGTACCCGCAAGAAGATAGTATGAGCGGAATAGTTTTAAAAACAAGAATAATTCTTCAATATGCTGAGGCATACGCCTGAGAAAAAAAAATCCTAGTATGACGAGGTTTCTGGAACAGGCCATCTGTGGTTTTTCCATATGCCACAAATGTTGAGGCTCTGTGCGTTACTTATGATGAAGCAGTAATCTCGTCCTGAGGGTCCCACACTCATGGCTTTAAATAACCCTACCTCCCAAAGAAACCACCTGTAATAATCACCCATTGAACACAACAACCTCAAAGGCCCTGTGACGGGTTTGCTCTATCCTGGGTTCCAGATGCGATTCTCGTTCTTGAAAAGCCACAAGCAAAGCAGTCACTGTGCCAACTCTCTCACGTGGAGAAAAATTTGTCAGTTTCCTTGTTTGGTATGGGGCAACCGCTGGGGGAGGCAATCCTCATGTTTTCTACAAGACAATCTCCCCAATGCAAAATTTGAAAATCTGTGTATAGAGTCAGAAGCTGGCATAACTTTGTGCACTGATTGAAGGATCTATTGGTTTTGGCATTTAAAAATACCACTGTGTTTTACCATATTTATGCTTTGTCACTAGGCATATTTTAAAAGCTTGAGATTCAGTGTCTAAAGGAGTGATATTGTCAACATGATAACTTGTAAATATGAGCAAGAAGGGAGCATATAATGTTAATTTAGATCTGGAAAAAACTGGATTCATACATTATGTTTGATATCATACTTTTTTGTCTCAAATATTTAGAAAATTTTGGTTTTGTCTGTTTAGTTTGGCCCTGACATAAACGTGAAGTGCCGCATGTATTATCAAGTGCCTCCTATATTCTTTTTTTTTCAGGTTTGGCTGTGTTTCCCTTCTTGGTGTGGTATATGGCAAATGAAGATCGCTGACATTTACTATCCTGGGATCAGTGAAATGGAACAAAAAATTTTGACTAGGTAACATTCCCCACTTTCCTGTAATGGAAGAAATCATTCTCACTCCAAGTCCGGTGCCCTAAGAATGACTGAAATCTCAGGGTTAAGATTAACACAAAATGTGAACATTGAATTTCACTCTCGCTAGTTTCACAAGAACAAGCTTCAGGAAGAAATATGCAGAGATTTAATACATGTTGAAAGAGAACGACCACATGGTCTAGACAAGGACTCCATGGAGCGGGGAGACCACCATAAACCAGGTGACTAGGACTTCTAGTCCTTGTCCCTCTCTTGAACCTCAGTAGACTGTTGCCACAACCCCTGCTCTGGATCGCTATTGGTCCAGACACATGCACTCCATATCCCAATCCTTTCCCTTGTGCCTTTTCTTAGATGTCCCTCTAGACATGGACAAATGATTGGTAGTTGATCTTTTCATGTCCCATGGGTTTTCCCAAATTGACTCGAATATTCCTTTTAGGGATGCAATGGTGTTAATATTACTCACCGAATGTCCCAGGGTAGCCATCATCATTACCTGTCCCAGGGAGGAAGAGAAGGAGAAAGAAATTGCCAGGAAAAGGAAGGATAGTGAACAGAGAGAAAGGGTAACAGGCTTCCAAACCAGCAGAGCCTGAACAGGAGGCTATTGAACAAGGCCGTGAACCAGAGGCTGCGGAGGATGCTTGGAAGCTGACGTGGAGGCAGTGGACCTAGAAGTTTTAGGGGAAGGTGAAGACAAAGGTGTGAGGAGGGTTGTAAGATAGCCATTTAGTAGTCAAAACGATAGGGGGGAGGCAAGAGTAGAGGAGCAGATGGTTCCGGGGTAGCCTAAAATCAGGACACCAACAAGTGGTCAGGAGGAGGTATGATTGAGGAAGGAATGAGTTCGGAGTTTGTTGGTAGAGATAGATGCACCTGACACAGGAAGGTGAAGGTGGGAGTCTTCAGAACTTCATAAGGTTCTCCATTAGTGGAAGGAGACTGAGTACTCCATGTTTTTGGGAAATACATTTGGTATATGTAGCTCTACAGGGGTGGTCTACTGTGTGTAGACATTGGGAAGCGTGTGAGAAGGTTGTGGGAAGGAAATGAGATAGAGCAATAGTGTAATCAATAGTGAGGTCGATGGCAGATAATGTTAGTAGATGGTTCACCACGGAGAGGACGAAATTATAGAGGTTTCAGGGATTGTGAGGAGATGTATTGTTGGAGTGTTGGGACACAATGATTTTGGAACAGCCAATGGCAGAGACAGAGGCTGATGTGTTGAAGAGATTGGTATGTTTCAGAGAGAGACTGAAAAGGAGGTCACATGGAAAAAATTTGATCACGAAAGTTAAGGAGGGTACACAAAGTACCAAGCTGTATGCTGTGTGGGTACCCAGAGTTATGCAGACCCCAGGTTTTGAACTTCAGTAATTGTTCCAGGATTTTACTTGTCTGCAACCTGAAGCTTGGTAGAGGCATCATCAGGGAAAGCAAGAAAAATCCATCTAGCTGTCCTGATGATGACTCCATGTGCCATTTCCCAACACAGCAGGACAGGAACAAATTTTGTACCCAGATCTTAACACGTTAGCCTGATTGACAGTAGGTTCCAGACAGGCTCTGTAACACTCGGTGATCATGGGAATGACAAGGTAAGTGGGTGATGGTGGTGTCTTCTGATGAATGTCCTCGGAAATCCTAGTGGCATGCAAACAATTCCTTCTAAGACATTTAAATTGATAAATTGTTAAGAGCATGTTGGACTGCCCAAAACATTTTCTTATAACAACATAGTAATGCAGTTTTCACTGTTATCTACTCTATATTTAAAAAATATATCCATAGCACCTTATGTGTAGGAACTAAGTGATAGGTGAAATACATTCTAAAGAAGTAATGATCTCCTTAGGCAATTGTGAGGGAGAAGATTGCGTGTGCGCACAGAAATCAATTTTGCATAAGGGACACAAAGTAAAAGACGAATAAACTTTACACCACACACATGCACCTGCTGGTGCAGGTGAATGATGAATTCAGTGTGTTATCTTTGTGAAAAACGAGGATGTTGGCAGTTTAGAACACCTCGCCAGCCATGAAAAATAAGAATAGTTTATGTAATGACTCATGGCTGTTTGACTGGTTGTTCCTGTAACCTAAGGGGAACACGGAAAGGGTTCAGGAAAAGGCCACTGGGCCTTGTACGTCATCGGAGAGGAGGGCCCAGAGAAAATCAGACACGCACAAGAAAGGACTCTCTGGGAATGGGGGTGGGAGGCACTGGAGGATGGGAGGGAGAGGGGGGGGTGGGGAGCAGGGGGTACGGGGGGAGGAGGAGGAAGGGAGGAACTGGTGTACCTAAAAGTTTTGTATGAGTGAAAATAAAAAAGAAAAAGAAAAAGAAAAAAAAAAACAAAAAAAAAACAAAACAAAACAAAACAAAAAATAACCAACAAACAAACAAAAAACCCAGAAGTTTGCCACGCGACGCTGCTTTGTTTTTGTGCTCTCTGAGCCGGCGGCGGCCTGCGCGGACTTCTAGGTTCGGAAGCCTGATGCTTTCTTTCCCTCAGATCCCCCGGCTGCTCAGGAGGAGGTGGATCGCTGGAGCCCCAAGGCCGTCCCGCGCGGAGCACCGGCCAATAGCACGCTGGAGACCAGGCTCCTCCTCAGTGGGGTTTTGTTTAAACAGAACACATACATACACACACACACACACACACACATACCACACACAGACGAGCGCACGCACACACATACATACACACGCGCACAGATTGGACTCTCTTGAGCACTCAGGCTGAACAGAATGCGAGACGCCAAGATCTTTAGGGTCATCAACTTCCTCTCCTAATTTCCAGCACGATAATCAACAGATTTTAAATGGCAGAATTATTACCCCTTCCGAGAATTAACAATAAATAGAATAATAAATAAATAAATAATTTATTTTTGTGTAAAAAAAAATGACCATAATAATGACCTTGAAACGACCAGCCAAAGCTCTACCCATCCTAAAGCTCAGGTAGCCTTGAGAAGAGAGTTAAGATTTCAAGAGCCTAAAAGATGGGAGGCTGCGATGACACTCCACACACTCCAAACAGTTGGGCTTCAGCAGCCAGAACAGACTTTGCCTGACCTGCACAATGGCTGACATGTCAACGACCCATCCCAAAGTCTAGCATGGGTCACAGGGAAGAATGCTCCAAGCATTAGGATCCTTAAGTCAGAGTTTTAAACTGTCGTAACAAAAATTCCCATGCACGGGGGCCCAAGAAGGAGGATATGCCACTTACACCTGAACCCCACTACGGTGGAAGACTCAGAGGGAGGCTTGGCATTCACACAAAAGATGCGTCAGGAGATGGGAGAAGGAAGTGAGGGGCAAATGGGAGAGGGGACGGGTAGGAGGTGATGAAGAAAGGGGGCAAGGGGAAGATTGCAAGGGTGGATTGGATGTAGTGTAGTGAGTAGGGAGGGAAGGAATGGGGGTACCTATTGAAGCTTGATAATAAAATGTGGAGGAAAAATTAGAAAAACTGATGAGGCCAACGCAAAAGTAATATTAAATGGAAATATTAAATTAAAAATCCAGATTAAACTAAGGTTGAGAATTGCTAACTATAACAATGGTATCGAAGAGGAGGACCAGAGGGAGTTTGGCATGCACATTAAGAGATGCGCGCAGAATGGAGGGGGAGGCACTGGGGGACGAGGAGGGAGGGGGGAAGGAGGGGAAGGGAGGCCACTGGGGTGGGAGGTTGGAGGGAGGGGGGGACCGGTGTACCTGTTAAGTTGGTATGAGTGGAAATAAATAAAATAAAAATAAAATAAATCCCATATTTAAGCAATGGTTTAAAATTGATAACTATAGCAATGTTATATGTGGCAACCCAAACACTCTCCCATCATGAAAACAGTGGAAACGCACCGTGAGGGGCTCTGCAGCATAGGAAATTTGCTGTAAACTTCAAATCAACAACTGGCCCTTCACTGTAGTGTTAAGGTGCACAATCCCAAAGGAATGACGAGGCAGGCACATGCCAGTATGAGGAGTATTTTTTTCCTCCTGCTAGTCACTTTCGAAGACATTTAGAACAGACAACTTGACCATAACTGAAAGACGGACAGACAGATAGATAGATACATGGATAGATGCATAGATGGATATATAGATAGGAAGATAGATAGGTAGACAGGTAGGTAGGTAGATTAGATAGATACATAGACAGAAAGACAGACAGACAGAAGGACAGGCAGGCAGACAGGCAGGCACAAAGGCAGGAAGACAGCCAGACATATAGGCAGACAGACAGACAGACAGAGAGACAAACTAAAAGATAGTCATACATACACACAGACATACAAATGGACTGATAGACAGAAGAACAGACAGACAGAAAGGCAGACAGACAGACAGTCAGATAGATAGATACCTACATACATACATGCATACATATATATACATACCTACATACATATATTGATGGACAGAGTCAGATGGGTACATACATAGGTAGAAACACAGACAGACAGAGAAACAGGAAGGCAAGAAGGCAGGCAGACAGGCAGATATGCTGACCGTCAGATAGAGACACAGACAGACAGACAGAGAGAAAGACAGGCCGATAGATGGACAGACAGACAGAAAGAGAGACAGAAGTACAGACAGGCAGGCAGGCAGACAGATGGACAGAAAGAGAGAGAGCCAGACAGAAGAACAGACAGGGAATCAGGCAGGTAGGCAGACAGACAGACAGGCACACAGATAGACATTCAGACTGACAGAAAGACGGATGTACAGATGGACAGACAGACAGATGGACACACGGACA
>JALPQD010000380.1:1420752-1460752 GCA_023101885.1 Typhlomys cinereus | reverse complement strand
GACAGACAGGCAGATATGTATTGACAGACATATTCATGTACAGATGCACAGGCAGAAACTTAGAAGGGGGACATCGCGATGGACAGATGCATGAATTGAAAGGATGAAAGACATAAGAAAGACAAATATATAGGGAAATAGATAGATACAGACAGACAGACAGACAGACAGACAGACAGGCAGACATACCAACAAACATACATAGATGGAGAGACAGAGAGTCCGATAGACCAGTATGTACATAGGCAGTCAGAAAGAGAGCCAAGCAGGCAGACAGACAGACAGGACGTCAGACCGTCAGACAGACACACAGACAAAAAGAAAGACAGACAGACAGGAAGGCAGATAGACACACAGACAGACAGAGAGACAGACAGATAGTTATATACATGCATACATACAGAAGAAGAGACAGATATTCACATATACATGCATATGTAGAAGGACAGACAGAAAGTCAGATGGATAACTAAGTACATAGACAGACAGACAGACAGGCAGGTAGGCAGGTAGGCAGACAGACACAAAGACATGCAGGCAAGCAGGCAGGAAGTCAGGCAGACAGACAGAACAGTAGGTAGACAGACAGACAGACCAGCAGATAGACAGACAGACAAGTAGATAGACAGACAGACAGAGAGTGAAAGAGATAGATAGATAGATAGATAGATAGATAGACAGACAGACAGACAGACAGAGATGATAGATAGATAGATAGATAGATAGAGAGAGAGAGAGAGAGATGCATAGATGCATAGATGCATAGATGGATATATAGACAGGAAGATAGATAGGTAGGTAGGTAGATTAGACAGATACATAGACAGAAAGCCAGACAGAGAGAACAGACAGACAGAAAAACACACAGGCAGGCAGGAAACCAAGCAGAAAGGCAGGAAGGTAGGCAGACAGATAGACAGACAGACAGACAGGTAGGAAGGCAGGCAGGCATACAGACAGACAGACTAAAAGATATACATACACATAGACATACAGATGGACTAACGGATGGAAAGAGATGGACAGACAGACCCACAGATAGATGATAGATAGATAGATAGATAGATAGATAGATAGATAGATAGATAGATGCATAGATACATAGATGGATATATAGATAGGAAGATAGGTAGGTAGGTAGATAGGTATGTAGGTAGGTAGGTAGATTAGATAGATACAGAGACAGACAGACTAAAAGACAGTCATACATACACAGATGTACAGACAGACTGACAGATGGAAGGTCAGACAGACAGATGATAGATAGATAGATAGATAGATAGATAGATAGATAGATAGATAGATAGATAGATAGATACATGGATGGATATATAAATAAGAAGATACATAGGTAGGTAGATAGATAGGTAGGTAGATTAGAAAGATATATAAACACACAGACAGACCGACAAACAGAAGGACAGACAAGCAGGTAGGGAGCCAGGCAGAAAGGCAGGAAAGCAGGCAGACAGACTGACAGACAGAGAGACAAATGTACGGACGGATGGACAGACAGACAGACAGTGAGATTGATAGATGGATAGTTGCATAGATGAATGTATAGATATGAAGATAGGTAGGTAGGTAGATTAGATAGATACAAAGACAGACAAACATACAGACAGAAGGACAGAGAGGCAGGCAGGCAGAAAGGCAGGAAGTAAGGAGCACAGATGGACAGAGACACACAGACAGACAGACACACAGACAGGCTAAAAGATAGTCATAGATACACACAGACATAGAGACAGACTGATAGAAGGAAGTACAGACAGACAGACTGACTGACTGACTGACAGACCAACAGACCAATCGACAGACAGACAGACAGATACATACATACATGCACACGTATGTACATATATACATATGTACATACACACCTACATATATGTATTGATGGCAGACAGGGAG
This sequence comes from Typhlomys cinereus, assembly GCA_023101885.1. Classification (NCBI taxonomy): domain Eukaryota; kingdom Metazoa; phylum Chordata; class Mammalia; order Rodentia; family Platacanthomyidae; genus Typhlomys; species Typhlomys cinereus. Next base: position 1,458,838 of record JALPQD010000380.1, on the reverse strand, counting down.
TCACATGGATAGACACATAGGTAGACATACAGACAGACAGGCAGACACGCAGACAGGGAGCCAGGCAGACACACAGACAGGCAGACAAGCAGATAGGCTGCCCAACAGACACACAGACAGACAGAAAGACAAACAGAGAGACAGACAGACACATAGACACATAGACAGATACAAAAATAGATAGTCAGACAGACGGACAGACAGGCAGGCACACAGAAAAATAGATAACACAGGCACACAGTAATTTGGAAGGACAGAAGGACAGATGGACGAATAGACAGATGGATGGATGGATGGATGTAAACACAGAAAGGTAGATATACCTATGTATGTTTATATTATATATATATATACACACACACACACGCACACACATAGACAGATGTATGGAATAACAGCCACAGAAACAAAGAGATAGTTATGTATCTAAGCATATGTAAGAATAGACATATGCAGATGAATGGAAAGACTGATAGACAGAAGGACAACCAGAAAGATAGATGGATATAAACACAGACAGGTAAATATTTATTGACAGACACATTCATGTACAGATACACAGACAGAAATCTAGATGGGGGGACATCAAGAGAGACAGATGCATGAATGGAAAGGATGAAAGACATAAGAAATACAAGTATACAGGGAGATAGATACAACATACATACAGACTGACAGACATAAGAAAGACAAATATATAGGGAGATAGATAGGTAGGTAGATAGATAAATAGACAGTTAGATGGAGAGACAGAAAGTATGACAGATAGATACATAGATAGACAGACAGAAAGACATCCATGCAGACAGACAGACATAGATGTCCACAGACAGTCAAACAGACACACAGACAGACACACAGATAAGTAGATAGACAATCAGACTGACAGAAGGACAGGCAAAGAGACAGTCAGACAGACAGAGACAGACACAGATATATATAGATAGATACATACATACATGCATGCATACATACATACATAAATACATACATACATACATATATTGATGGACAGACAGAGAGGCAGATAGATACATAAGAGGACAGACAGACAGACAGATAAGAAGGCAGGTAGGCAGGCAGACAAGCAGATAGGCTGACCGACAGACACACAGACAGACAGACAGAGAGACAGGTAGATAGATGGACAGACAGACAGACAGATAGAAGTACAGACAGGGAAGCAGGCAGGCAGGGAGGCAGGAATGCAGGCAGGTAGGCAGGCAGGAAGTCAGAATGACAGACTGACCAGCAGTTATACACACAGACAGACAGAAACAGACAGACAGACAGACAGATAGACAGCTATATAGACAGACAGACACAGACAGACATTCAGGCAGGCAGTCAGGCAGGCAGACAGGTAGGTAGGTAGGTAGATAGATAGATAGATAGATAGATACATACATACATACATACACACATACATACATACATACATATACATACATATATATATATATATACATAGCTACATACATATATTGATGGACAGACAGAGAGTCAGATGGATAGATACAGAGTTAGACAGACAGACAGAGAAACAGGAAGGCCAAAAGACAGGCAGACAGGCAGATAGGCTGACCAACAGTTAGAGAGAGACACAGACAGACAGACAGAGACAGACAGGCAGATAGATGGACAGACAGACAGACCGAGAGACAGAAACACAGACAGACAATCAGAATGAAATACAGTCATACAGAAAGACGACAGAAGGACAGACGGCTAGATAGATAGATTAATAGATAGATAGATAGATAGATAGATGCATAGATACATACATGCATATCTACATACATATATTGTTGGACAGACACAGAGTCAGATAGATAGGTACCTACACAGACAGACAGAAAGACAGACAGACAGACAGACAGGAAGACAGGTAGGCAGTCAGAGATAAGCTGACCGACAGACACACAGACAGACAGAAGGACGGACAGACAGATGCACGGACGATGGAAGGATGGATGTTGGGAAGGATGGACAGACAGATGGATGGAAGGACAGATGGATGGATGGATGTATTGGTAGATGGATGGATGGAAGGTGAGATAGGTCGATATACATATTTTTGATAGACAGGTATGTACATAGGCAGACAGAAAGACAGCCAGGCTGTCAGACACCAGGCTGTCAGACAGTGAGACAGACACACAGACAAAAAGAAAGACAGACAGAGAGGAAGGCAGATAGACAGACACACAGACAGATAGACAGACAGACAGATAGATATATACCTACATACATACATACATGCATACGGAAGGAAAGACAGATGTTCATATATACATGCATGTATAGAGGGATGAACAGAGAGTCAGGTGGATAGATATGTACATAGACAGATAGACAGGCAGGCAGGCAGGCAGGTAGGCAGACAGACAAACCAGCACATAGACAGGTAGACAGACAGACAGGTAGCTAGATAGACAGAGAGACAGAGAGAAAGACAGACAGACTAAAAGAGAATCATACATACACACAGATAAACAGACGGACTGATGGATGGATGGACAGACAGACAGACTGTCAGACCAACAGACTGACAGACAGATAGACAGACAGACAGACAGATAGATAGATAGATAGATACATACATACATACATACGTATATATATATATATATATTGATGGATAGACAGGGAGTCAAATGGATAGATACTTCATAGATATACAGACAGACAGACAGAGAGACAGGCCGACAGGTAGGCAGGAAGACAGACAGATAGGTTGACCAATAGACACACAGACAGAAAGACAGAGAGAGAGAGACAGACAGACCCACAGAGACAGACAGACACACAGACATACAGATAGACAGGCAGGTAGATAGATAGACAGATAGACAGGCAAGCAGGCAGACAGGCAGACAGACAGACAGTAGACAGAAATATAAAGACAGAAATAGACAGACAGCAAGAAACAGACACACAGGCAGACAGACACACAGACACACAGAAAAATAATACACAGACGCACAGTCAGACGGAAGGACAGATGGACAGACAGACGGACAGGTGGACGGATGGACAGATGGACAGATGGATGGATAAATGATGGATTGGTGGATGGATCGATAGGTGGATGGGTGGATGGATGGGTGAAAGTATGTAAAACAGATAGGTAGATAAACATATGTATGTATATATATATATATATATATCTGTAGACAGATGCAAGGAATGACAGCTACAGAAACAGAGAGACAGTTATGTATCTAGACATATGTAAGAATAGACATATGCAGATGAATGGAAAGCCTGATAGACATGGACAGACAGAAAGATAGATGGATATACACACAGAAATGTAGATAAGTATTGACAGACACATTTATGTACAGATGCACAGACATAAATCTAGATGGGGGACATCATGATAAACAGATGCATGAATGGAAAGGATGAAAGACATAAGAAAGCAAGTATACAAAGTGATAGATACAACATACATACAGACAAACAGACATAAGAAAGAAAAATATATAGGGAGATAGATGGATAGATTGATAGATACATACATACATATATACATACATACATACATAGACAGATGGAGAGACAGAGAGTATGACAGATAGATGTGTAGATAAACAGACAGAAAGACAGCCATGCAGACAGACAGACAGAGAGGTCCACAGAAAGTCAAACAGACACACAGAGAAGTAGATAGAAAATCAGACTGACAGAAGGACAAAGAGACAGACAGTCAGACAGACAGACAGAGAGACAGGCATATAGATAAATACATACATACATGTATACATACATACCTACATATTGGTGGAAAGCCAGCGTTTCAGATGGATAGATACATAGGTTAACAGACAGACAGAGAAACAGGAAGATAAGAAGGCAGGCAGGCAGGCAGACAGACAGACAGAAGGACAGACAGGCAATCAGGCAGGCAAGCAGGGAGGAAGGAAGGCAGGCAGGCAGGCAGACAGACAGACAGACACACAGACACACAGTCATATTGAAATACAGTCACATAGACATACAGACGGACGGACAGATGGATGGAGGGACAGACAGACAGACAGAGAGACAGACAGATAGACAGACAGATAGATAGAGAGAGAGATAGATAGAGAGAGATAAATACATGCATATATACATATATGTATATTGATGGACAGACAGAGAGTCAGATGGATAGGTCCTAGATAGACAGACAGACAGTCATACCGGAAGACAGGTAGGCAGGCAGACAGGCAGATAGGCTGACCGACAGATAGACACACAGACACAAAGACAGACAGAAGGACGGACAGACGGACGCACGGACAGAGGAAGGACAGACAGTCGAAAGTATGGATAGATGGACAGACGGACGAGTGGACGGATGGACAGACGGATGGACGAACGGATGGATGGATGGTGGATGGATGGATGGATGGATGGATGGATGGATGGATGGATGGGTGGGTGGACCGATGGATGGATGGTTTGGTGGATGGATGGATGGAAGGTGAAATAATTAGATATACACATGTATGCATTTATGTATGTGAACAGATGTGTGCAATGATAGCCACAGAAACAGAGAGACAGTTATGTATGTAAAAAATGTAAGAATAGACATACGAAGATGAATGGTAAGATTGATAAACAGATGGACACATAGAAAGAGAGATGATATACATACAGACAGGCAGATATGTATTGGCAGACATATTCATGTATAGATGCACAGACAGAAATCTAAATAGAGGGACATCTAGATATATGCATAAATGGAAAAGATGAAAAGCATAAGAAAGACAAGTATACAGGGAGATAGATACATACAGACAGACAGACCAACAGACAGGTGTACATACATACATACATATATACATACATGCATGCATACATATATACATAGATGGAGAGACAGAGAGTCTGACAGATAGATACACAGGTAGACAGACAGAAAGACAGCCAGGCAAGTAGACAGACAGAGAAGTCCAAGACAGTCAGACAGACACACAGACGAACAGCCAGACAGGCAGACAGATAGACAGATACAAAGACAGAAAGACAGACAGACAGACAGAGAGATAGATACATATATGCAGAAAGACAGACAGACAGACATATACAGATGGATGGATGAAGAGTCAAATGGATAGATACATAGGTAGATAGACACACAGACAGACAGACAGGCAGGTAGGCAGACAGACACACAGATATGCAGGCAGGCAGGCAGGAAATCAGACTGACAGTATGACCAGCAGATATACACACAGACAGACAGACAGCTATATAGATAGTCAGACAGACAGGCAGGAAGGCAGTCAGGCAGGCAGGAAGGAAGGCAGGTAGAGAGACAGACAGACAGAAAAATAGACACAGAGGCACACAGACAGAGAGATAGACAGATGGAAAGACAGACAAAGTGAAAGAGAGGCATACAGACACACAGACAGACAGATGGACAGATGGACAGACAGACGGAGAAACATATAGGCAGACATATATATAGATGGATGGACAGAGAGTAAGATGCATAGATACATAGGTAGATAGACAGACAGACAAAGAGTTAGGCAGGCAGACACACAGAAAGGAAGTCAGACTGACAGACCAGCAGATAAAACACACAGACAGACAGAGACACAGACAGACAGGTAGACAGACAGACAGACAGACAGAAGGAAAGACAGGCAAGCAGACAGGCAAGCAGGGAGTCAGGAAGACAGGCAGAGAGGCAGACACCTTGACTGACAGACACACAGACATACAGACAGAAAGACAAAAAGGTAGATAGTTGGACAGACAGACTGACTGACAGACAAAAGTACAGACAGGCAGGCAGACAAACAGACAGATAGACAGACAGAAAGATAGACAAGAAGCAGGCAGGCAGGCAGCAAGGCAGGAAGGCAGGCAAGCAGCAGAGAGACAGACAGTCAGACTGCAAGACAGTCGTAAGACAGACAAACAGATGGACGGATTGACAGATGGACAGACAAAGACAGACAGGCAGAGAGAGAGACAGAAAGACAGACAGACAGATAGGTAGAAAATACACACTTGCATGCATACATACATACATATATACATTCATACTTACATACATATATTGATGGACAGACAGAGTCAGATGGATATATACCTAGGTAGACAGAGAGACAGACAGACAGATAGAAAGGCAGATAGGCAGGCAGAAAGGCAGAGGCTGAACCAAAAGATAGACAGACACACCAACAGAGAGACAGACAAATGTATGGACGGATGGATAGACAGACAGACAGAGAGATAGATACATACATGCATACATACATACATCATACATATATGTGTACATACATACCTACATACATATATTGATGGACAGACAGAGAGTCAGATGGATAGATACATAGGTAGACAGACAAACAGACAGAAAGGCAGGTGGGCAGACAGACAGGCAGATAAGCTGACCGACAGATAGACACACAGACAGACAGACAGAGAGGCGGACAGGTAGATAGATGGACAGACAGACGGACAGAGAGAAATACAGAAAGGCAGGCAGGCAGACAGACAGACAGACAGACGGACAAACAGGCAGACAGGCAGGAAGGCAGGCAGACAGACAATCGGACAGACAGACAGGTTGATAAACAGACAGAAGAACATGATAGATGATAGATGATAGATAGATAGATAGATAGATAGATAGATAGATAGATAGATAGATAGATAGATTAGATAGAGAGAGAGAGAGAGAGACAGGCAAACAGATACATATATGCCTATGTACATACATACCTACATACACATATTGCTGGACATGCAGACAGAGAGAAACATAAACACACAGACACATAGACAGACAGATGGATAGATGGATGGACAGATGGATGGGCGGACAGACGGAGGGATGGATAGATGAATAGATTGGTGATGGATGTAACAAGAGATAGGTAGATATACAAATGTATGTACTTGTGTATTTAGACATGTGTAGAATGACAGCCACAGAAACAGAGAGACAGTTATATATGCAGACAGATGTAAGAATAGATATATGGAGATGAATGGAAAGACTGATAGATAGATAGACAAATAGAAAGATAGATGGATATACACACAGGCAGGCAGATATGTATTGACAGACGAATTCATGTACAGATGCACAGACAGAAATCTAGATGGGGGAACATCCAGATAGACAGATGCATGAATGGAAAGAATGAAAGCCATAAGAAAGACAAGTATACAGGGAGATAGATAGATACATACATACATACAGACAGACAGACAGACAGACATATATAGATGGAGAGACAGAGAGTATGACACATAGATACATAGATAGACAGAAAGACAGCCAAGCAGGCAGGCAGACAGGTTTGCAGACAGGCAGACAGATACACAGACAGACAGACAGACAGACAGGCAGACAGACACACACAGAGACAGAAAGACAGAGAGATAGATACATACATGCAGACAGACAGACAGACAGACATATATAGCTGGATGGACAGAGAGTCAGATGAATAGATACATAGGTATATAGAGAGTCAGGCAGGCAGGCAGGTAGGCAAGTAGACACACAGACATGCAGGCAGGCAGACACACAAACATGAAGGCAGGCAGGCAAAAAGTCAGACTGACAGACTGACCAGCAGATATACACACAGACAGAAAGAAAGACAGACAGCTAGATAGCTAGACAGACAGACAGACAGAAGGACAGACAGGCAGGCAGGCAGACCAACAGACAGACAGAAAAATAGACACAAGACACACAGACACACAGATGACAGACAATCTGAAAGACAGTCATACAGATACACAGACATACATAAATGGATGGACAGAGAGTCAGATGGTAGATATATTGGTAGATAGACACACAGACAGACAGGCAGGTAGGAAGGTGGACACACAGACATGCAGATAGGCAGCCAGGAAGTCAGACTGACAGATAGACCACCAGATATACACACAGACAGACAGAGAAACTAAGAGAAAGACAGACAGGTAGATAGATAGATAGACAGACAGACAGAAGGACAGGCAGGCAGGCAGGCAGACAGACAGACAGGAGATAAGGCAGGCAGACAGACAGACAAATAGACAGAAAAATCAACACACAGACACACAGACAGAGAGACAGACAGACAATCTGAAAGACACACGGACAGATGGACAGACAGGCATATAGACAGAAAGATATATATAGATGGATGGACAGAGAGTAACATGGATAGATAAATAGGTAGATAGACAGACAGGCAGGTAGGCAGGAAGACACACAGACATGCAGGCAGGCAGGCAGGAAGTCAGACTGACAAACAGACCAGCAGATATACACACAGACAGACAGAGAGAAAGACAGACAGGTAGATAGAGAGACAGACAGGCAATTAGGCAGGCCAGCAGGCAGGCAGGAAGGCAGGCAGACAGACAGACAGACAGACAGACAGACAGACAGACAGATACAAACATACATACATATATACCTATATGCTATGTATACATACATACCTACATTCATATATTGATGGACAGACAGTATCAGATGGATAGATACATAGGTACACAGACAGGAAGGCAAGTAGGCAGGCAGACAGGCAGATAGGCTGACAGACTGATAGACACACAGACAGAGAGACAGAAGTTCATACAGACAGACAGGCAGGCAAGCAGACAGACACAGAAAAATAGACACAGTACATAGACAGATGGATGGATGGACAGACAGATGGAGGAATGGACAGATGGATGGATGGATTGCTGTATGGATGCATGGAAGGAGAGATAGGTAGATGTACATATGTATGTATTTATGTATGTAGACAGATGTGTGCAATGACAGCCACAGAAACAGAGAGACAATTATGTATGTAGAGAGATGTAAGAATAGACATATAGGATGAATGGGAAGACTGATAGACGAATAAGCAGAAAGAGAGATGGATATACATACAGACAGGCAGATATGTATTGACAGACTTATTCAGGTACAGATGCACAGACCGAAATTTGGGTGGAGGGATATCCAGATAGGCAGATGCATGAATGGAAAGAAGGAAAAGCATAAGAAACACAAGTATACAGTGAGATAGATAGATACATACATACAGATATACATACGTACGTACATACATACATACATACATACATACATACATACATACATACATGGAGAGACAGAGAGTATGACAGATAGATACATAGACAGACAGACAGAAAGACAGCCCTGGCAGGCAGATAGACAGACAGGTCCACAGACAGAGAGACACACAGAGGAACAGACAGCAGTCAGACAGATAGGCAGACAGACATATGTAGATGGATGTACGGAGAGTTACATGGATAGATACGTATGTAGATAGAAAGACAGACAGACAGTCAGGTAGGCAGGCAGACACACAGACATGCAGGCAGGCAGGCAGGAAGTCAGACTGACAGGCCAGCAGATATACACACAGAGAGACAGACAGACATAGAGACAGAGAGACAGACATACAGAGAGACAGACAGATAGATTGACAGACACACAGAAAGACAGAAGGACAGGCAGGCAGGCAGGCATACAGACAGATGGACAGACAGACAGACAGAGCAATAGGCAGAAAGAAAAACAGAGAGACAGACAGACAAACAGATAGATATTTAGATAGACATTTAGACAGACAGACAAACAGATAGATATTTAGATAGACATTTAGACAGACAGACAGACAGACAGATAGATAGATAGATAGATAGATAGATAGATAGATAGATAGATAGATAGATAGATAGATAGATAGTTGGATAGATAGATAGATAGTTGGATAGATAGATTCATACATACATATGTACGTATGTACATATATACATACATTCCTACATACATATATTGAAAGACAAACAGAGAATCAGATGGATAGATACGTTGGTAGACAGACAGACAGACAGACAGGCAGGCAGACAGACATGCAGACCACAGACAGATGGAGGACAGGCAGATGGATGGACAGACTGACAGATGGATGGATGGATGGATGGATGGATGGATGGATGGATGGATGGATGGATGGATGGATGGATGGATAGATGGATTGGTGGATGCACAGATGGAAGGAGAGATAGGTACATATACATATGTATGTATTTACATATGTAGACAGATGTGTGGAATGATAGCCACAGAAACAGACAGACAGTTACGTAAGAATACACATATGGAGATGAATGGAAAGACTGATAGACAGATGGACAAACAGAAAGATAGATGGATATGCACACAGACAGGCAGATATGTATTGACAGACACATTCAGGTACAGATGCACAGAGAGAAATCTAGATGGGGGCACATCCCGATAGACAGATGCATGAATGGAAAGCATGAAAGACATAAGGAAGTCAAATACAGAGGGAGATAGATACATTCATACATACAGACAGACAGGTATATGTACATACATACATACATACATAAACACATACATACATACCTACATACACAGATGGAAAGACAGAGAGTATGACAGATAGGTTACATAGATAAACAGACAGAAATACAGCCAGGCAGGGCGAAAGACAGACAGGTTCAAAGACAGTCAGACAGACGCACTGACAAACATACAGGCAGCAGATAGACACATGCAGAGACAGAAAGACTGACATACAGAGAGATAAATACATACATGCAGACAGACAGACATATATAGATGGACGGACAGAGAGTCAGATGGATAAATACATAGATAGATAGACAGTCAGACAGGCGGGTAGGCAGTCAGACATGCAGACAGGCAGGCAGGAAGTCAGATTGATAGTCTGACCAGCAGATATACACACAGACAGACAGTACAGACAGACAGACAGACAGCTAGATAGACAGACAGACAGACAGATAGAAGGACAAGCAGACAGGCAGACAGACAGGTAGGAAGGCAGACAGATAGACAGACAGACAGACAAACAGACAAACTGAAAGACAATCATACAGACATACAGATAAACCGACAGACCGAGGAAGGATGGACAGATGGAGAGATATAGAGACATATAGATACATGGACAGCGATTCAGATGGATAAATGCCGCAGAACAGAGTCAAGGCCTCAAGACCAGGGCTCCCCCGGACCAGTGGAGCACAGAACACACACAACTCTCTAGGCCGAGTCAATTCTGAACCCATTTATTGAAACTTTCATGACAGCTTTTATACAAAAAATTTTGGGGTAAAGAATGTTGCAGCTACAGTAGACATAAAATTTTCTAGTCAGCAAAAATGACCTTCAAGGTGCACATTTTTTCAAGAACATAACCCATTGAGTCTTCTTATATTAAGGTCTTCATTTAAACAGCCTTTTATCTTTAGTTGGGAGGTGACCTTCAATGCCAACAAGATGGAGCTAAGGGCAGTGCAGGAAAAGCAAAACTGAAAGCAACAACAAACCATAATTCAGAACACCAAAGGCCCTACATTATTCACCTGGAACCAGACCAGCCAAATCTCTCCCCATCCTAAAGCACAGGGAACCTTGCAGAAGGGGGAGGGGTGGCAAAATTGTAAGAACCTAAAGTTGGGGAGGACCAACAATATGCAAGATACTGCACACAAGTTAGTGCTACAGTAGCCATAATTAGACTTTGCCTGACCTGCACAATGGCTGACATGTCAACGACACCCCTCCTGCAAAGTCTAGTATGGATCACTGAGGAGAAGGCTCCAGGCAATAGGATCCTTAGATTCAAGGGAATAACAGTCATAACAGAGTTTGCATACTAATGGGGAGCCCAAGAAAGGGCTACAGGCTGTGCTCCTGAGTCCTTACCCCTCACTAGGGTGGAGGACTCAGAGTGAAGTTTGGCATTCACACAAAAGGATGTTCCAAGCGATGGGAGGGAGTAAGGGGGAGGCACTGGGAGAAGGGGAGAGAAGGGAGGTGAAAGAAAAGGGAAAAATCAGGGATAGTGCAATGGGGTACTGTGAAAGGCAGGAGGGAGGTAGAGGATGGGGGTATATATTGAGCTTGTATGATTGGGATAAAAAATAAAATGTGGGAGAAAAATATATTGGAACTACACATTAAGACCCTCTTTCTGAAGATGCAACACACATGAATTACAGATTGTTGCCTGCATTGTTGATTATAAATGATCATCAAAAGGCTTAAGGGTACAAGGGCTTATTCTCTCTTATGATTACTGGTTACAGTTCTTAGTCCAACTTGATGGGAGTGTACACACCAACACCAGGGCCAAGGGAACTGACCACACCATCACCACACAACGGCTGAGAGAAGGACAACCCTACTTGCCAGACCAGAATGTCTGGCCAAGTAAACAGAATGATGCCCACTCCCTCAATCAGCTCTCCCTGATTTATTCCAGGGCCTAATCCCACCCACCATGGGCTGGACCTTCCCCTCAGCTAGACAATCTCTTGCAGTTTTGCTCTGGACTTAACTCAACTACTAATTCTCCACAAATGTGCCCAGACCTCAACTGTAAAGTTAACACCTGTATCTAATTATGACACAGATCATGGGCAAAATACATTGGCTGGAATTGATCTGAGAAATTCCTTCTTGTTGGAGAGCTTGCACAGTACCAAGGAGTATTGTATTCAAGAACTCCTTATCAGAATGGTGCACATCTCTGTTTCTGTAAAAGGTAAAGAAATACATCACTAGAGAAAACAGCCAATGAACCCAGAGATAGGAAAATAGTACATTAAACTCTTGTGTTTATAGCTATTATTATACAGATATTGAAAGAACTTTTAAAATTCAGTCTATATACCTTCTATTACAGGTGCAGAGGATGTCGGTACCCTAACAAAAAGCAGCCAAGTGTAACACTGCTCCTTTATTGCTGTAATTATACCCAAAGATTGAAAGAACATTTAACTTGAAGCCTAGAAGTCTTCTACTACAGATATAGAGGATTTTGCTACCCTAACCGGATTCAGCCTCAGGCTATAAAATAGAGTGAATTGCACAGCAATGGCCAAACATAATTCAGAGTATTAGGAACTCAGCAAGGCTCACTCAGAATCAAACCAACATAATCTTTTCCCATTCTAAGGCTTTGGAAACTTTTCAGAAGAGGGGCAAGTGAGATTGTAAGAACCTAAAGATGAAAATGTTCACCATTGGCTCCTAGTACCAAACCCACCTAGCCCACCTTGAGACAATCAAAGGTAAATCTATGTAATACCTACAGTAATTGCAAGGATTATGAACAGGAGGGATGGGGTTGGAGGGCCACACCAGAAAGAAGGAGAGAAGTGACCATGTTACAGCAGAGAAAATAAGCCTCCATCAAGGACTGCAAGTAAGTAATGTGACACCTGGTTAAATTCACAGACTTTCGTTCCTGATCATGTACAACTGAGGGGGTATGATCTCACCAGAAGGGGAGGGCATATAGTCTGGCAGATAAAAAGGAACCATTTTGCAAATGGGTGATTGACCCCTCCCTCACTGAGGTTTCCAACTTTTATTACATCTACCCTTGAATGTGCTCTTATAACAAGACTCCAGTTTAACAGCTTTTTGTCTCTGGCCAGGGGGTGACATACAATGCCCATCAGGATGGAATGAAGGGCATTGCAAGAGCAGCAAAACCACAAAAGAAAATCAACAAACCACAATCCAGAACTTCAGAGACTCTATATCAACCACCTAGAACTAGGCCAGACTAATCTCTCCCCATCCTGAAGCTCAGAAACATTTGCGGAAGAGGGGGCGGTAAGATTATAAGAGCAAAAGGATGGGAGGAGCAATGATTTGCAAGATACTCCACACAAGTTAAGGCCGAAGCAATCATAATTGGACTTTGCATGCACTGCGCATTGTCCAACACACTATTGACCTCACAAAGTCTAGCATCTGCTAAAGGCACCAAGATCCTTGGAGGCAAAGGATTGACAGCCACAGCAGTGTTCCTATGCTTAAGGGAAACACAGGAAAGGGTTCAGGGAAATGCCACTGGGTCCTTGTATGTCATCGGAGAGGAGGGCCCAGAGGAGACTCAGGCATGCACAAGAAAGGACTCTCTGGGAATTGGGGCTGGAGGCACTGGGGGAAGGGGAGGGAGGGGAAGGGGTAGAGGGGGTTTGGGGGGAGGAGGAGGGAGGGAGGGAACTGTATGAGCAGAAATAATAATAAAAATGTATAATAAAAAAAAGAAAATGTTCACCATTGAACAAGACCTTCTACTCAAGGCAGGACTACTGCATCTAGGAACACTCTACCATGAGACTTGTTTGTTCCCAGACCTGCATAATGACTGACATTCCAGCATGTCCCCATAGACTACCTAGGTCTTCAAGAACAATAAAAATACAATAGAAACCCTGGACTCTAAACCTGTATAAGTGAAGCAAAATGCCCATATCAGTGAGAGGCAACATGATGTATCACAGAGGCCTGATCCCCACATGAGCAGACAAGTCAAATAAACCCTGCCCTAGGTCCATAGACACATACAGGCAGGAGGGTAGAAAGAAGTAGGAAGGATTGATAAAGGAAAAGGTGGAAATGGGAGGGAGGCAGAAGAAGGGAAGCAATAATGAGTTCTCAATATACTGGTATAAGTAGAAAAATAAAAAAATTAATAAAAATTAATGGACAGACAGTTGGATGGTCAGAAATATATATATTCAGATGGATTAACAATATATAGAGAGACAAAAAGAAGGATAGATGATGCATTGAGAAAGAGACAGTCAAAAAGGAGAGAGAACCAGTCACAGAATGGGTAGACATTATGCAGATATAGATTAATGCACAAACAGAAAGAAGCACATGCAGTGAGATATAAATATGGATATACAGAGAGACAGATAGGCAGGCAGGCAGACAGACAGACAGACAGACAGACTGACTGACTGACTGACTGACTGACTGATTGATTGACGGATTGAATGATTTATACAGAGAGGGCCATGTGTACAGACAGATAATTATATACAGATAGATGTATGGATTTAGAGATAGACCAAAACACAGATGTGTGTGTGTATGTGCACACAGCACAGATGTAATGATAGACATAGGTTGATGTATAGAAGACAAGTAGACAGACAAATGGACAAAGAGATGGACAGGCATATAGTCAGGCAGATATATACAGAGAGATATAGATAGTCAGATAGACAAATAGAAAGACAGCTAGATAGATGAACACACTAACTGATAGATGCATGGATGTAAAGATTGATAGAAGATAGATAGATAGATAGATAGATAGATAGATAGATAGATTACATAAGCAAGCATACATATTGATTGGCAAACAGATGAAGGGATGAATGAACACACAAATACCCATGTAAATATATATATACATACATATATACAAACTGACAGGCATTTACATATGTACAAACAAAGAAACGTACAGATAGAGAGATAAAAAGAAAATAGACCCCTTTAAACCCCACCCCGCTCCACCAGTTCAGGACGCGCGCGCCTCACCCCGCGTCCTAAGTAAGTCTCCGCCCGGGCCCCGCCCACCAGGAAACCAGGTCAGCCCACAGAGACACAGCTCTAACTCCCACTATCCAGCCGGAGCCTCGCACGGGGCCGAGGGACGAGGAGGACCTCCCCCTGCGCCCGCGCCCCGCCCCAGCTGCCCTCGGGTTAAATAGCTCCACGCCGAGGTCCCATCCTCCCTTTACACCCCACCCCGCTCCTCTGGTCGGGACAGGCGCGCACAGTCCAGCCGGCCTCACCCCCTGCCCTAGGTAAGTCTCCACCCGCGCCCGCCCACCAGGACCCCAGGCCAAATAATTCAGTTTAGTGAAATTGAGAGATCTTAAGAGTTAAAATGACAATGCCAAAGTCAAAGTGCAAATCCATGAGAAGCAACACTCAAGTAAACAAATTTCCCACTGAAGAAATTAATCCCATAATGTTAGCCTCCAACCAGAACAAACCCGCGGAAAAAGGCCAAGAAAGCCTCACCCAGGATAAAGTCTTTCAAAATAGGATCATTTCCATGTTCAATACTATGAAAGAGGAAATCCGGGAGGAATTACATAATTGAATCAATCGCTTTGAAGAGGACCACAACAGACATTTGGAGGAGTTGAGAAAAACAATGCAAGAAACAAAAATTGGCATAGAGCAGTTAAAACAGACTGAAGCAGAGTTTAAAACTGAGCTACAAGACAAGTTATCTTCAACCCAGAACGCCACAGAGAGTCTTATCAACAGAACTAAAGAAGCAGAAAACAGAATTTCAGACCTTGAAGATAAAGTGGGAGTACTAACCAGCTCAATGGAAGAGGTTGTTAAAGCCAGAAAGATACTTGAGAGAAATATCCAAGAGATATGGGACACCCTGAAGAAGCCTAACATGCATATTCATGGAATACCAGAGCAAGAATCTCAAAATACCACCCCTGAGGAAATTTTTCAAACGATCATCAAGGAAAACTTTCCTCATCTAAAAAAAGAGAGGCCCATCCATATACAAGAGGCATTCCGCAACCCAAACAGATACGACCAACATAGAAGCACACCGCGGCAAATAATAGTTAAAACACTCCACATTCAAGATAAAGAACTGGTGCTGGGAGCTTCAAGGGAGAAAAAACAAGTCACTTTTAAAGGCAAACCTATTAAAATAACAAATGACTTCTCAGTCGAAACAGTAAAAGCAAGAAGACCTTGGAGAGACATACTTCAAGTATTAAATGAGCAAAAGTGTCAACCCAGGCTGATTTACCCTGCAAAACTATCAGTCATGATCAAGGGAGAAAGAAAAATTTTCCAGCACAAAGACAACTTGAAGGGATACATGTCCACCAAACCAGGCCTTCAAAAAATGCTAGAAATGATACTCAAGTGTGAAGAAAAAAACAGGCATATCCAGGAGAACAGAAGGCAAATATAACACCATTAAAAGCAAAGCAATATACTTATAAAAGCTACTAAAAATAATAAATGTCTGGAATTAACAATAGTTTCTCCATTATAACATTAAATGTTAATGGAATTAATTCACCGATCAAGAGACACAGATTACAAACTTGGATTAAAAATCACAATCCATCAATCTGCTGCCTGAAGGAAACCCATCTCACCACAAAAGATAGGCACGCTCTAAAAATAAAAGGCTGGTCGACAATTCTACAAGCAAATGGAAACAGAAAACAGGCAGGGGTAGCCATTATGCTATCAGACAAAGTGGATTTCAAACCAAAGAAAATTATAAGAGACACAGATGGATACTACATTTTAGTCACAGGTACAATTCACCAAGAAGACTTCACAATACTGAACATATATGCACCCAATATGGGCCCCTCCACATTCATTAAGAAAACCCTACAGCATCGAAAGCAAGAAATCAACCCCGAAACGATAATTCTTGGGGACTTCAACACCGCCTTCTCAACATGGGATAGATCAACAGGTCAAAAGCTTAACAGAGACACTTTGGAACTGAATCAAACCCTGAAAGAAATGGACCTTACAGATCTCTATCGAACTTTTCACCCACGCACCAAAGAATACACATTTTTCTCAGCAGCACATGGAACGTTCTCCAAAATAGATCACATAATGGGCCACAAAAGGAATCTCCACATATACAGGAAAGTTGAAATTCTAACCTGTGCCCTGTCAGACCACAACGGCCTAAAGCTGGACATCCACAACACATCAAACAAGAGAAAATACACTAACTCCTGGAAACTTAACAATATGATGCTGAATGAAAACTGGATTCAGGAAGACATTAAAAAGGAAACTCAAGATTTCCTGAAAGTGAATGATAACGAAAATACAACTTACCAAAATCTCTGGGACACAATGAAAGCTGTTCTAAGAGGTAAGTTCATAGCTCTTAATGCCTACATCAAAAAAATGGAAACATCAGAAATAAACAACTTAACAATGCAGCTTAAAGCTTTAGAGAAACTTGAGCAATCTGATCCCAAAAGTAGTAGAAGAGATTAGCAAAATAAGGGGAGAAATATCTGAAATCGAGATTAAGAAAACGATAGAAAAAATCAACCAGTCAAAAAGCTGGTTCTTTGAAAAAATCAACAAGATTGATACACCCCTAGCTAAACTAACCAAAACCAAGAGAGAGAAAACCCATATTAACAAAATTAGAAATGAACATGGAGTTATCACTACTGATACCCAAGAAATCTAGAGAATTATAACATCATATTTCAAAAACGTGTACTCTGTGAAGTTTGACAACACAAAACAGATGGATGAATTTCTAAGTAAACGCAACTTACCTAAATTATTTAAATAGTCCTATAACATATAAGGAAATTGAGGAAATAATCTCGAATCTTCCCACCAAAAAATGTCCTGGACCAGATGGATTCAGTACAGAGTTGTACCAGACATTTAAGGAGTTAATAACACCAATACTCCTTAAACTGTTCCATCAAATAGCAAAGGAAGGAACACTACCAAATTCCTTCTATGAAGCTAATATCGTTTTAATCCCAAAACCTAACAAACATTCACTTAAAAAAGAAAACTACAGGCCGATCTCCCTGATGAACACAGACGCAAAGATTCTCAACAAAGTCTTAGCAAATCGGATTCAAAAACATATTAAAAAGATCATTCACGGGAACCAAGTAGGCTTCATCCCCGGCACACTAGGTTGGTTCAACATATGAAAATCAATAAATGTAATTCATCATGTAAACCAGTCCAAAGTCCAAGACAACATGATACTCTCGATAGATGCAGAAAAAGCTTTTGACAAGATCCAAAACCCCTTTATGATTAAAACCCGAGAGAAGGTTGGAATGGAAGGAACCTTTATCAATATAATAAAAGCTGTATACAATAAGCCCACAGCAAGGATTATGCTCAATGGGGAACAATTGGAAGCATTCCCACTTCGATCAGGAACTAGACAAGGCTGTCCACTCTCACCACTTCTATTCAATATTGTACTTGAAGTCTTAGCTGAAGCCATAAGACAAGAAAGGGACATAAGAGAGATTCAAATCGGCAAGGAAGAAGTCAAGCTATCCCTATTTGCAGATGACATGATCTTATACCTGAGTGATCCCAAAAACTCCACCAGGAAGCTCCTGGAACTAATTGAGAAGTTCAGCAGGGTGGCAGGATACAAAATAAATGTGCAAAAATCAGAGGCCTTCCTATATGCCCAGAATGAAAAAAGTGAAAAAGCCTTGAGAGAAACAATCCCATTTACTATAGCCCCTAAAAAAATTAAATACCTTGGTATAAACCTAACTAAGGAGGTAAAAGACCTTTACAATGAAAACTTTAAAACCCTAAAGAAAGAAATAGCAGAAGACACAAGAAGGTGGAAAGACCTCCCTTGTTCTTGGATTGGCAGAATCAACATCGTAAAAATGACCATCCTACCAAAGGCAATATACAGATTCAATGCTATACCAATCAAAATCCCAAAGCAATTCTTCAAAGAAGTTGACCAAACAATCTCAAAGTTCATATGGAGGCACAAAAGACCCAGGATAGCAAAAACAATCCTGAGTAACAAAAACACAGCTGGAGGTATTGTCATACCAAACCTTAGTCTATACTACAAATCCATAATTATAAAGACAGCCTGGTACTGGCTCCAAAATAGACACACAGATCAATGGATAAGGATTGAAGACCCACATAAGACCACAAAAATATAGCCATTTCGTCTTTGACAAAGGGACCCAAAGAATCCAATGGAAAAAGAACAGCATCTTCAACAAATGGTCCTGGCAAAAGTGGATCTCCACATGCAGAAGATTAAAGCTGGACCCGTACTTGTCACCATGTACAAGATTTAATTCCAAATGGATCAAGGACCTTGATATCAGGCCAGAGACTATAAAAACCATAGTTGAAAGGATAGGGAACTCCCTCGAGCTGATTGGGCTAGGCCAACAGTTCCTAAACAGACATCCAATAGCACAGTCACTGCTGCCAACTCTCAACAGTTGGGATCTTGTGAAATTAAAGAGCTTCTGTTCAAATAAAGAGATTATAACGCAAGCTCAAAGGCAACCCACAGAATGGGAGAAAATCTTCACTAACCACACATCTGATAGAACTCTGCTGTCCAGAGTGCACAAAGAACTTAGAAAACTAAACACCAAGGAAACCAATGGCCCAATTCAAAAATGGGCCCTGGAACTTAAAGAAACTTTACCAGGGATGAAATTAAAATGTCTAACAAATATCTGAAAAAGTGCTCCACTTCCTTAGCCATCAGGGAAATGCAAATCAAAACCTCCCTGAGATATCATCTCACCCTGGTCAGGATGGCAAAAATCCACAATACAAACAACCACAAATGCTGGAGAGGATGTGGAGAGAGGGGAACTCTCCTACATTGCTGGTGGGAATGCAGGCTCATACAGCCACTCTGGCGAGCCGTCTGGAGATTCTTAAAGAAATTAAAGATTGAAATGCCATATGACCCTGCTATCCCACTTTTGGGAATAAACCCCCATACAGCAGAGGTTCACCTCGATAGCACAAGCATGACCATGTTCATAGCAGCACTGTTTACAATAGCAAAGTCATGGAATCAGCCCAAATGTCCAACAGTTGACGAGTGGATAAGGAAACTGTGGTACATCTATACAATGGAGTACTACTCAGCCATCAAAAATGATGAATTACTGGAATTTGCCGGGAAATGGATGTCATTAGAAACAATTATATTAAGTGAAGTATCCCAGACCCAGAAAATTATGCGCCGTATGTACTCCCTAATAGGTGGCTCCTAGTACCAAACCCACCCAGCCCACCTAGAGACAGTAATTGCAAGGATTATGAACTGGAGGGATGGGGTAGGAGGGCCACACCAGAAACAAGGAGAGAAGGGACCATGTTACAGCAGGGAAAATAGGCCTCCACCAAGGACCCAAATTAGTAATGAGACATCTGATTAAGTTCACAGACTTTTGTTCCTGATCATTTACTACTGAGGGGGTGTGATCTCACCAGAAGAGGAGGGCATATAGTCTGGCAGATAAAAAGTAACCATTTTGCAAATGGATGATAGACCCCTCCCTTACTATGGCTTCCCACTTTTATTACATCTACCTTTGAATGTGCTTTTATCACAAGACTCTAACAGCTTTTTGTCTCTGGCCAGGGGGTAACATACAATGCCCACCAGGATGGAGTGAAGGGCATTGCAGGAGCAGCAAAACTGCAAAAGAAAATCAACAAACCACAATCCAGAACTTCAGAGACTCTATATCAACCACCTAGAACTAGGCCAGCTTAGTCTCTCCCCATCCTGAAGCTCAGGGAAATTTGCAGAAGAGGGGGCGGTAAGAGTGCAAGAGCAAAAGGATGGGAGGAGCAATGATATGTAAGATACTCTATACTAGTTAGGGCTGAAGCAATCATAATTGGACTTTGCATGCCCTGCGCATTGTCCAACACACTGTTGACCTCACAAAGTCTAGCATCTGCTAAAGGCACCAAGATCCTTGGAGGCAAAGGATTGTCAGCCACAGCGGTGTTCCTATACCTAAGGGGAACACGGGAAAGGGTTCAGGGAAAGGCCACTGGGTCCTTGTACGTCATCGGAGAGGAGGGCCCAGAGGAAAATCAGACATGCACAAGAAAGGACTCTCTGGGAATTGGGGCGGGAGGCACTGGAAGAATGGGAGGGAGAGGGGTCGGAAGGGGGAGCAGGGGGTACGGGGGGAGGAGGAGGGGGGAGGGAACTGGTGTACCTAATAAGTTTGTATGAGCTGAAATAAAAAAAAGACAAATAGAAAGACTGACAGGCAAAGAAAAGGACAGGTGATAGAGATATGGATGGATGTACTGGCACATAGACTGATGGAAGGACAGAGAGACAAAAGATGGACAGACAGACAGATGGGTAGAAGAGATATAGATAACTGGATAGACACACAGACAGATGGATGAATGTGCAAACAGACAGATGGACAGACATAGAGACAGAAAAATGGACAGGCAGAAGCACAGATGGACATTGATTAACAGACAGATGTAAGAATCAACATGGATGGACAGAAAGACAGACAAAAAGATAGACAGATATATACATACACAGACATGTACATGTATTGATTGATTTTAGATGAACAGAAAACTAGATAGATGAACAGACAAACAGAAGACAGAGAAATGGACAGACATAAAGATGCATGGATGGACAGATGGAAAGACAGAGAGGCAGTCAATAGACAAACAGCAGATAAATGACAGATGGACGGACTGACCAACACACAGAGATATATGGATGATGTACAGATGGCTATATAGAGATACAGATGATTGAGATATAGAGACAGACAGAGAGACAGGTAGGTGGATGGATGGACAGATAAGCAAACTGACAGATGGAAAGATAGACATTCAGACAGAGATAGTAGAGAGGCATGTAAGGATAGATACAGAGAGATACATGGACAAACACAGATGGACAGACAGACAGAGAAACAGAAAGTTGGACAGGCAGAAACATTAATGGACAGGTATATACACACATATATATATAAATATATATGTGTATATGTATGTATAGACAAATGTAAGGATCAACACAGATGGATGGACAGAGAGATGGACTTACAGAAAGACAGATGGAGAGACAGGTAGACTGATATATGCATACATAGACATGTAGATGGTTAGATGTGGTGTCAACTTGACACACTGGGTATTAACTAAGATGGGCTGAAACCACCTCTGGACAGGATCAACTGAGACTACTTGAAAGGATTATACATGCCCCAGATCCTATCAGAACCTCCAAAGCTCTCAAAGGATTCTCCCAATACCACATCATATAAAAAGGAGCCACCAAGGAGAACAGATCGCCCTTCTTGCAGCTGTGCTAGGAATCATTCTTCCTTCCGGCCACCCGGTTTCTTCGACCTTCTAGCCTTCGGCTAGACTAAGACTCTAGGAGTTCTCCATCCTTCAGCCATCACCTACTTGACTACTGAACTGAGCAGCTAGCTATTGGCAGCCATTGTTGGAACTATCTCAGCTACTGGCAGCCTTCACTGGACTACCTTGGCCATATCTGTAAGCCAACTCAATAAATTTCCTATATATATTATATATAATATATATTATATATATATTCATTCTGAGAATTCCGTGACTCTAGAGAACCCTAACTAATACAGAAATTGGTACCGGTAGTGGTTCTAGAGAAACAGAATTGTAAGAATTCATTTTGCTGGCAAGCTTTGTGATATCTGGAGCTGGCTTTTTGACCCAGTGGAACCTCCAACAACTAAAGACTCTGGCAGTAGCATGGAGAACACAGCAACTGTATAAAGGGAACTGTTTCTAGAACTGGTAAAAGTAGGTGTATCGGACAGTCTTGATGCCTCTCTTGCGAGGATTGAGAAGCTCAGCGATTCTATATATGAAACTTTAGATAAAATGAGTAAGAATAAGGAAAACGATTATGCTGGCTGGTTGTTTCTAGCATCTCTCATTAAACTACAAATGGAAAAGGAAGATCTCAGAGAGGGAAATATCCAACTCAGTAAGCGCATAAACAACTTAGAAGTTTCTAAGTGTGCCCTAGAAGAGAATCTTCTCTCCAGAAGCATTAGGGCTCAAATTGCTGAAAATCAAACCCAAACTTTGATTATTAGAGTGACTGAGTTACAATGTAAATTAAATTCTCAGCCTCAAAAGTGTCAGCAGTTAAAGTAAAAGCGCTGATTGGCAAAGAGTGGGATCCTGAAAAGTGGTGTGCTGATGTGTGGGAAGACCAAACTGATGATGAGGACATTGAACCCTCAAATTCTGGCGCATTTATTCTGCCTGAGGAAATGGTCTCCCCACCCTTAGCAGAGAATGAATTCCCATCCCACCCTCTACAGAATTCCTATCTCCATCTTTGGATAAAGGAATTACTCATGATTTGTCTGAAAAAAGAGCAAAGACTTTGCCTCAAGAAAATGCTGATGTTACGGCATGCCCACCTGTGATTGCTTCCAGGCCTATAACTAGGCTTAAGGCTAAACAGGCTCCTAAAGGCTAAATAGAAAGTGTGGTCCATGAGGTGGTATGCTATACCCCTAAAGAACGCCATGACTTTCCTAACACGTTTAAGCAGCGGTCTGGGGAATACCCCTGGGAATGGATTGTAAGTCTGTGGGATACTGGTGAAAAGAGCATAAAACTGGATAAAAGTGAGTTCACAGAAATGGGTCCATTGAATAGAGATTCTAGGTTTAACACTGCTACTCATAGAGTTAAAACTGCTGCCAAGGGTTTATTCGAGTGGGTAGCTGAAGTATTTATTAAAGTTTGGCCATCTGAAAAGGAACTGGAGATTCCAGACACGCCTAGGTTTAATGTTGACGATGGGATTAAGAGGCTCATGGAAATTAGTATGCTTGACTGGATACATTCTTTAAAATCCAATTCTCAGTGGCAAAATCCAGATGACATGCCTTTTACCAGAAATGTACTTAATAAATTGGTGAGAGGGTCAGCACCAAATATGAATGGTCCTATCATTGCTCTTCTCTTGTTCCAGACCTAACAATGGGAGATGCTGCTGCCCAGTTGGAAAACTTAAATTCAATGGGCCTGGGTGTATCAAGGAGTAGTAGGGGCCAAGTGGCAGCATTGAATTGCCAATGGCAAAGTAAACGTACTAACCATAATGCGCAGCATAGACAGAACAGTACTTATGAAGGTCTCACTCGCTTGGACCTTTGGCATTGGCTAATCAACCATGTTATCTCCAAAAGTAAAATAGATAAGAAGCCTACAAAGTTCTTATTTGACCTGTACAAGCAGAAAAATTCTAACAGAAATGAAGGAAAAGCTGCCTTTACTCATAGTAGCAAAGAATCAAGGTCGGTCAATGAATTTCCAGGCTTGAGCCAGTTTAAAATCCAGAATGCCTTGAATGAAGGGGAGGCTGGGTCCCTGTAAGGAATGACCTTGGCAACGTAGCAAAAAGCTTTAATATTAGTCTTTCTCCTGTCCTTCCACAAAGGGACCTAAGGCCTTTCACTAGAGTAACTGTGCACTGGGGGAAAGGAAATAATCAGATATTTTAGGGTTTACTAGATACTGGGTCTGAGTTGACATTGATTCCAGGAGAACCTATTGATGGAGTTTTGGCTAATGTTCAACTCACAGTAGGTCCAGTAGGTTCCCAAACTCATCCAGTGGTTATTTCCCCAGTGCCAGAATGTATAATCGGAATAGATATACTTAGAATTTGGCAGAACCATCACATTGGTTCCTTGAAATGTGGCATAAGAGCCATTATGGTTGGGAAGGCCAAATGGAAGCCTTTAGAATGGCCTCTACCAAGGAAAATAGTGAATCAGAATCAGTATCCTATCCCTGGAGGAATTACAGAAATCAGTGCCACCATCAAGGACTTGAAGGATGCAGGGGTGGTGGTTCCTACCACCTCTTCTTTTAACTCCCATTTGGCCTGTGCAGAAGGCAGATGGATCATGGAGAATGACAGTCAATTATCACAAACTTAATCAAGTCGTGACTCCAATTGCAGCTGTGGTTTCATTGCTTGAGCAGATCAACACATCTTTTCGTACTTGGTATGCAGCCATTGATCATGCAAATGCTTTTTTCTCCATGCCTATTCACAAAGATCATCAGAAGCAATTTGCTTTCAGTTGGCAAGGCCAGCAGTATGCATTTACAGTGTTGCCTCAAGGGTATATTAATTCTCTAGCCTTATGCCATAACTTGGTTTGCAGAGATCTTGATCGCTTGTCTCTTCCACAAGGTATCACACTGGTCCATTATATAGATGATATTATGCTGATTGGACCAAGTGAGCAGGAAGTAGCAAGCATTTTGGATTTGTTGGTAAGGCATATGCGCAACAGAGGATGGGAAATGAATCCAACCAAAATCCAAAGACCTTCTACTTCAGTAAAAGTTTTAGGAGTTCAGTGGTGTGGGGCATGTAGAGATATCCCCTCTAAGGTACAGGATAAGTTGTTGCACTTGGCCCCTCCCACCACTAAGAAAGAAGCACAACATTTATTGGATTTTAGAGGCAGCACATTCCTCACTTGGGTGTGTTACTTAGGCCCATATATATCAAGTAACTTGGAAAGTTGCCAGCTTTGATTAGGGCCCAGAATAAGAGAAGGCTCTTCAGCAGGTTCAAGCTGCTGTACAGGCTGCCTTGCCACTTGGACCATATGATCCAGCAGACCCAATGGTATTGGAAGTGTCTGTTGCAGATAGAGATGCTGTTTGGAGTCTCTGGCAGGCTCCCATAGATGAATCACAGAGGAGACCCTTGGGATTTTGGAGCAAAGCCCTGCCATCATCTCCAGAAAATTACTCTCCTTTTGAAAAACAACTCTTGGCCTGTTATTGGGTCTTAGTTGAAACTGAACGTCTGACAATGGGTAACCAAGTTACCATGTGACCTGAGTTGCCCATCATTAGTTGGGTGTTATCTGACCCAGCAAGCCATAAAATTGGACGAGCACAGCAGCAATCTATTATCAAATGGAAATGGTACATATGAGACAGGGCCCGAGCG
Source organism: Typhlomys cinereus (assembly GCA_023101885.1). Classification (NCBI taxonomy): domain Eukaryota; kingdom Metazoa; phylum Chordata; class Mammalia; order Rodentia; family Platacanthomyidae; genus Typhlomys; species Typhlomys cinereus. The sequence continues at coordinate 1,432,379 of JALPQD010000380.1, read as the reverse complement.
GTTCCTGAAGGCATAAGTAAGCTGCATGAAGAAGTGGCCCAAATGCCTATGGTTCCTCAGCCTGCTTCAATGCCTGTTCCCAAGCATGCACCTATGGCCTCCTGGGGTGTGCCCTATGATCAACTGACTAAAGAAGAGAAGACTAGGGCCTGGTTCACAGATCATTCTGATTACTATTCAGGTACCACCCAGAAGTGGACAGCTGCAGTGCTACAACCCCTTTCTGCAACAACCATGAAGGACACTGGAGAAAGGAAATCTTCACAGTGGGCAGAACTTCAGGCAGTGCACATGGTTGTACACTTTGCCTGGAAGGAAAAATGTCCAGATGTGTGACTGTATACTGATTCATGGGCTGTAGCCAATAGTTTGGCAGGATGGTCAGGGACTTGGAAGGAACATAATTAGAAAATTGGCAAGAAAGACATCTGGGGAATAAGCATGTGGATAGATCTCTCCCAATGGGCAAAGGACACAAAGATATTTGTGTCTCATGTAAATGCTCATCAAAAGAGATCATCAGCAGAAGAAACATTCAATAATCGGTGGATAAGATGACCCATTCTGTGGACAGTCAGCCTCTTTCCCTAGCCATTCCTGTCATTGCCCAATGGGCCCATGTGGTAGCAGAGATGGAGGTTATGCATGGGCTCAACAACATGGACTTCTACTCATGAAGGCTGACCTGGCTACAGCTGCTGCTGAGTACCAAATCTGCCAGCAGCAGAGAACAATATTGAGTCCCTGATATGGAGCCATTCCTCCGGATGACCAAAAGATAGATAGATAGATAGATAGATGATAGATAGATAGATAGATAGATAGATAGATAGATAGATAGATAATAGATAGATAGATAGATAGATAGATAGATAGATAGATAGATAGATAAAATGATACATAAATTGATGGACTGATAGATTAATAGATCAAGAGATGGATGAACAGATAGACAGATATTTATGTACAGACAGAAGTATGGATTGACAGCTAGACAGAAATGTAGATGTATATGTATATACAGATGTAATGATAGACACAGGCAGATGTATGCACAGACAGGTGGACAGACAGATAGATGGACAGGAATGCAGACAGGCAGCTATATAGAGAGATATGTAGATATACAAATAGACAAATAGATGGATAGGCAGCTAGATAGATGAACAGACAAACTGATAGATGAATGGATTGAAAGATTGACAGAAGATAGATAGATAGATAGATAGATAGATAGATAGATAAGATTAGATTAGATAAGTAAACCAACATATTGATCGACACACAAAAATATAAATGGATGCCCCCACTGCCCCTCCCGCTGCCTGGGACAGGACGCATGCTCGTGGACCTCCTTCCCAGATAAGTTCCACCAGCACCCAGGTGCACCAGCTCGTCCCAGCTGCCCCCAACAGGGAGCCTGAGCAACACCCAGGCTGCCCAGAGCTTGGGCGGGTCATGCCCCAGGTCCCAGGTGAAGCAAACCCCATCCCATCAGCCCATCTGTCCCTTGGGTCCACCAGGGATCTCGCTCATGGTGCAGGGAGGACACGCTGCTCCACAGAATTCAACAGAGTCCGAAGGAAACTCAAGCAAAGCCTTAGAGGACAAAGGCCATACATCTGAAGTCCTCTAAAATCATCCATTCACATGGGAGAGACTCTTCACATCCGGCCCAAAGATAAGTAGATCCCCCTTTTTGCTATCCTGCTCCTTTCAATTATTAATCACTGTAGTTAATAATCACAATTATTAACTTTTCCATATTGCAACTCCCAAAATATATATAACTTCAAGGATTATACCACTCACCCTCACATATCACCAAGGTACTAAATCGTAAAAGTGCACTAACATACTAATATTCACCCCATCTACTAAATCTAACTTAATTATATACTAACCATCAAATAGCAAAATTTAGGAAATAACAATAACAGACAAACATACCCAACTCCAAGGCAAACATAAGTAGTACCTGCCAGAGAATAGTAATAACAACTCAATCAGTTCAGTCAAAAACACACAGAAACTGAAAGGTCTTAAGAGACAAAACAACAATGCCCAAGTCAAAGCACAGAACAATGGGAAACAAAACCCAAGAAGACAAATCTCGCACTGAAAGAATTAAACCCATAATGATAGATTATAACCAGAACAAATACACAGAAAATAGCCAAGAAAGCCAGAATCGGGATAATGACTATCAAAGCATGATCATTACCATGATCATTCTATGAAAGAGGAAATCTGGGAGGAATTAACTAACGGCATCTAACACTTTGAACAAGAACACAGCAAGCACTTGGAGGAGTTGAGAAAAACAGTTCAAGAAACAAAAATAGGCAAAGAGCCATTAAAACAGTCTCAGGCAGAGTTTAAAATTAAACTAAAAGAAAACTTATCCTTAACCCAGAACTCAACAGAGAGTCTTATCAGCAGAACTAACAAAGCAAAAAATAGAATTTCAGATCTTGAAACAAAGTGGGAGTATTAGCCAGCTCAATGGAAGAGGTTCTTAAAGTCAAAAAGATACTTGAGATATTCTAGGGTTATGGGACATTACTGAAGAAGCCTAACAATGCACATTCATGCACTACCAGAGGAAGAATCCCAAAATACCACACCTGAGGAAATTTTTCAAATTATCAAGGAAAACTTCCCTCATCCAAAGAATGAGAGGCTCATCGAAATACAAGAGGCATTCGGCACCCCAAACAGATATGACCAAAACAGAAACTCGCCACAGCAAATAATAGCCAAAACACACCACATTCAAGACAAAAAAAAGGTGTCGAGAGCTTCAAGGAAAAAAAAAAAAAAGTCACTTTTAAAGGTAAACATATTAAAATAAAAAATGAATTCTCAATGTAAACAGTAAAACCAAGAAGAGCTTGGAGAGATGTACTTCAAGTACTAAATGAGCAAAAATGTCAACCCAGGCTGATATACCTGACAAAACAATACATCATGATCAAGGGAGAAAGAAAAAATTTCATTGTAAAGGTCTTTTACCTCCTTGGTTAGGTTTATACCAAGGTATTTCATTTTTTTAGGGGCTATAGTAAATGGGATTGTTTCTCTCAGGGCTTTTTCACTTCTTTCATTCTGGGCATATAGGAAGGCCTCTCATTTTTGCACATTTATTTTGTATCCTGCCACCCTGCTGAACTTCTCAATTAGTTCCAGGAGCTTCCTGGTGGAGTTTTTGGGATCCCTCAGGTATAAGATCATGTCATCTGCAAGTAGGGATAGCTTGACTTCTTCCTTGCTGATTTGAATCCCTCTTATGTCCCTTTCTTGTCTTATGGCTTCAGCTAACACTTCAAGTACAATATTGAATAGAAGTAGTGAGAGTCGACAGCCTTGTCTAGTTCCTGATCGAAGTGGGAATGCTTCCAATTGTTCCCCATTGAGCATAATCCTTGCTGTGGGCTTATTGTATACAGCTTTTATTATATTGATAAAGGTTCCTTCCATTCCAACCTTCTCTCGGGTTTTAATCATAAAGGGGTTTTGGATTTTGTCAAAAGCTTTTTCTGCATCTATCAAGAGTTCATGTGGTCTTCAACGTTGAACTGGTTTATATGGTGAATTACATTTATTGACTTGCATAAAGCAACCTTGTGTGCCTCAGATAAAGCCTATTTGATCCCCGTGAATGATCTTTTTGATGTGTTTTTGCATCCGAATTGCTAAGACTTTATTGAGAATTTTTGCATCTGTGTTCATCAGAGAGATCGGCCTATAGTTTTCTCTTTTAAGTGTATCTTTATTAGGTTTTGGGATTAAGACGATATTAGCTTCATAGAAGGAATTTGGTAGTGTTCCTTCCTTTGCTATTTGATGGAACAGTTTAAGGAGTATTGGTATTATTAGCCCCTTAAATGTCTTGTAGAACTCTGTGCTGAATCCATCTGGTCCAGGACATTTTGGGTGGGAAGATTTGAGATTACTTCCTCAATTTCCTCATATGTTATAGGACTATTTAAATAATTCACAACTTCCTGATTCAATTTAGGTAAGTTGTGTTTACTTAGGAATTCATCCATATCGATGGAGGCCTATTTTCTCTGCTATAACATGGTGCCTCCATCAAGGCCTGCAAGTAAGTAATGAGACACCTTGTTAAGTTCACAGATGTTCATTCCTGATCATTTACAACTGAGGGGGTGTGATCTCACCAGAAGGGGAGGGCATATAGTCTGGCAGATAAAAAGGAACCATTTTGCAAATGGGTGATTGACCCCTCCCTCACTGTGGTTTCCTACTTTTATTACATCTACCCTTGAATGTGCTCTTCTAACAAGACTCCAGTTTAACAGCTTTTTGTCTCTGGCCAGGGCGTGACATACAATGCCCATCAGAATGGAGTGAAGGGCTTTGAAGGAGCAGCAAAACTGGAGAAAAAATCAACAAACCACAATCCAGAATTTCTGAGACTCTATTTCAACCACCTAGAACTAGGCCAGCCTAATCTCCCCCCATCCTGAAGCTCAGGGCCATTTGCGGAAGAGGGGGCGGTAAGATTGTAAGAGCAAATGGATGGGAGGAGCATTCAGGCTCTGGACATTCCAAGGGCCAAATGTTGGAAACCTTGCTATCCTCCATTGAAGCTATGCCTTACTAATTTATAATTGTTAGGTTCTGATTTATGTCTCCCCAACTCTTCTGGATCATTTCTCCTCCTGCTCCACCCACAGCCTCTCTGCCTGCCCCTGCAATGATGAAAATCTATTTTTCTCTGCCATCCTGAGTTCCCCTTTGGGACCATGATTTCTTCACTGCAATGGTCTCATGACTGGTTATTCAATGACAGGTAAGGATCTACATGAGGGTGGTGACCAACCCAAGTCAGGCACAGTCAGCTATATTCCACGCAGCTGAAGAGGCTCGGGGTCACCCCAGCTATCATAGTCCCCACTGAAAACATTTATAAATAAATAAAAGGATGAAATGTGGCATTACCGATTCAGGGAGGCCCTAGCCCGGCTCCCAGCTCCGGACAAGCCTGGGCACACACAGACATGCTCTGGACATGTCCCAACAGAGGACCATGCAGGCAGAGGGATGAACAACCAATGGGGAGCAGTCGTCTACCCCGCACCTGCAATGGACACCTAGTAAACAGTTAAATGATTGGTGGCTGCACCCCCCCACAGGAGGGATGGCAACACCTGATTGGACATTGACTTTATATAAGCCGAAATACCCTTATGAATCTGAGTCTGCTGCAGCTCCTCTCTGCTTGATTCTCACCTGATTCCCAGGGTCTTGTGGTGACTGCATCACCAGCTCTCCCATTCACCTCGAAGCCCTCTCTTCTCCCCAGCGGGGATATGGCAAAAGACAGGAACAAATCTCTATGCTGTTCAAATAAAAGTAAATCAAAAACTGGGTTATTAGACAAGTGCTGAGCACCCTTTATGAAGTTATTATAAAGCAGGACTCCTCCAGGGTATGTGTCAGGGAAACTGTTCACGTTTGACCATTCAAATCCTATGTGTGATACTGAAGCCGCTTCTATGAATTTCAGTGGTAATTAATTCTAAAATTCTTTGATTGAGTGTTCTTGAAGTTAGAATGTTTTCAAGGCTATGTTACAACACAGTTGGGCTAATTACATGCTCTCCTTAAATGATTCATAATTCTTTGACCACTGATGCTCCTAAGCACTTGGAATTAGTAAAGAAATTATGCAACTAACATGGCAATTTAGTGATAATTTTAAATAGCAATAGTGTAAAGGAAAAAGCAAAAACAAAGATAACAATTCTTTGTGACACACTCCTACCATGTAATCCTAACTGAAGTGGGCTTGATAAGTAGACTAGGTAGCCAATGTATTTGAGGAAATCCTCCTCCTCTCTTTATAAGTACTGGGATCACAGATCTGTGCCTCCAGGAGAAGACTAAGGCCATAAGATTGAGGTGTTTATCTATCTTCTAATTTCAGATTTTAGTTCTAGGTAGCAGAAGTCATACTAGCATCAGGAAACAAGGGATCTTCTGAAATCATGTTCACAGCACAAGTTGTGATGTTATGGACCTATGATCCATAATTGTTTTTTTCTTTACAGGTTTCAAAACTGTTCATTAGCTCTCTCTATTCAATCAACCTGCTCAATATGGTTCTAACCTCTAAGACTGGATGTTCACAAATAAATTAAAACAATCAAGACAATATCTCCTACAAGTTTGCCCAGAGGCCTACTTTTATTTAAACACCTCCTCTTTAGTATGTCCACGGGCCTACTTACAATGGTCAAATACCCAGATGAATCTAATAGGCACACTACCAGTTTCACAATCATGATGCTTTTACCCTCAACTTTTCCCAAGTATTTTTCTTTTTTTCTATATTTCTTTTTTTTATTTCTACTCATAAAAACATAACAGGTACACTGGTTCCCTCTCTCCTTCCACCCACCCAGACTCCCCTGTTCCTCTCCACCCCTCTTCCCTCCCTCCCCATCCCCCAGTGCCTCCCCCCCATCCTCGGATCATCCTTTAATGTGCATACCAAACTCTCCTCTGGGTCCTCCTCTCCGATGACGTGCAAGGACCCAGCAGCATGTCCCAGAACCCTTTCCTGTGTTCCCCTTAAGCATAGGAACACTACTGTGGTTGTCAATACCTAGCTTCCAAGGATCCTAATGCCTTTAGTCCATGCTAGAATTTGTGGGGTCAATAATGTGTTGGACATTGCACAGGGCATGCAAAGGTAAATATTGTTGGGATGAACAAATAGCACATACCAGCATCTATGTAGTGAGAGTCAGGCTCCATGAGCAATTGAATGAGGTGTAATGGGCAGACAAAAGCATGGCAAATCTCAAAATGTCTTAGAAAGTGACTAGCAGGAGGAAACAATACTCTACATACTGGCATGTGCCTGCCTCAGTCATTCCTTTGGGATCTGTGCACCTTAACACTAGCAGTGAAGGGCCAGTGTGATTGAAGTTTACAGCAAGATTTCCTATAGCTGCAGAGCCCCTCACGGGAGTTTCCCCTTTCACTGATGGGAGAGTGTTTGGGTTCGCACATATAACATTGCTATAGTTATCAATTTTAAACATTAGCTTAAATATGGATTTATTTTATTTTATTTTATTTATTTCCACTCATACAAACTTAACAGGTACACCGGTCCCCTCCCTCCCTCCAACCTCCCACCGCCCTGTGCCTCCCTCCCCTCCCCCCTCCCTCCTAGTCCCCCAGTGCCTCCCCCTCCCATTCCTGGAGCATCCTTTAATGTGCATGCCAAACTCTCCTCTGGTCCTCCTCTTCGATAACATTGTTATAGTTAGCAATTCTAAACATTAGGTTAAATATGGATTTTTAATTTTAATATTTACATTTTAATATACTTTTGCAGTTGCCTTCATCAGTTTTCTAATTTTTTCCTCCCACATTTTATTATGCAAGCTCAATAGGTACCCCCATCCTCTCCCTCCCTCCCCTCCTACCCAATCATCCCCCTTGCAATCTCTCCCCTTTCCCCCTTCCTTTCACTCACCTCCTCCCTCCCCCTCTCCCATTGCCCCTCACTTCCTTCCTCCCATCTCCTGAAGCATCTTTTGTGTGAATGCCAAGCCTCCCTCTGAGTCTTCCACCGTAGTGAGGGTTCAGGTGTAAGTGGCATATCCTCCTTCTTGGGCTCCCCGTTAGCATGGGAATTTTGTTACGACAGTTAAACTCTTGACTCTAAGGATCCTAATGCTTGGAGCATTCTTCCCTGTGACACATGCTAGACTTTGGGATGGGTCGTTGACATGTCAGCCATTGTGCAGGTCAGGCAAAGTCTAGTTCTGGCTGCTGAAGCCCTAACTTGTGTGGAGTGTGTGGAGTGTCATCGCACCTCCCCATCTTTAGGCTCTTGAAATCTTAACTCTCTTCCTCAAGGCTACCTGAGCTTTAGGATGGGTAGAGATTTGGCTGGTCTGGTTCAAGGTCATTCATATGGTCTTTTTTTTTTACACAAAATAATATTATTTATTTATTTATTATTATTATTTATTGTAATTCTCGGAAGGGGTAATAATTCTGCCATTAAAACTCTTGTGATTCTGTGCTGGAAAATTAGGAGAGGGAAAGTTGATGACCCTAAAGATCTTGGCGTCTCGCATTCTGTTCAGCCTGAGTGCTCAAGAGAGTCCAATCGTGCGCGTGTGTATGTGTGTGCGTGCGCTCGTGTGTGTGTGTATGTGTGTGTGTGTGTGTGTGTGTATGTATGTGTCTGTTTAACAAAACCCCACTGAGAGGAGCCTGGTCCTCCAGCGTGCTATTGGCCGGTGCTCCGCAGGGACGGCCTTGGGGCTCCAGCGATCCCACCCTCCTCCCTGAGCAGCCGGGGGATCTGCAGGGAAAGAAAGCATCAGGCTGCAGAACCTAGAAGTCGCGCAGGCCGCTGCCCCGGCTCAGAGAGCACAAAAACAAAGCAGCGTCCGCGTGCAACTTCTGGGTTTTTTGTTTGTTTGTTGGTTAGTTTTGGTTTTGTTTTGTTTTTGTTTTTTTTTTGTTTTTTGTTTTTTCATTTTCCTTTTTCTTTTTTTTTTTATTTCAGCTCATACAAACTTATTAGGTACACCAGTTCCCTCCCTTCCTCCTCCTCCCCCCGTACCCCCTGCTCCCCCTCCCCACCCCTCTCCCTCCCCATCCTCCAGTGCCTCCCACCCCAATTCCCAGAGAGTCCTTTCTTGTGCGTGTCTGATTTTCCTCTGGGCCCTCCTCTCCGATGACGTACAAGGACCCAGTGGCCTTTTCCTGAACCCTTTCCCGTGTTCCCCTTAGGTACAGGAACACAGTCAAACAGCCATGAGTCCATTACATAAAATATCTTATTTTTCATGGCTGGGAGTGTGTTCTAAACTGCCAACATCCTCGTTTTTCACAAAGATAAACACTGAAGTCATCATTCACCTGCACCAGCAGGTGATGGGTGTGGTGTAAAGTTATATCTCGTCTTTTACTTTGTGTTCCCTTATGCAAAATTTGATTTCTGTGCGCACACAGCATCTTCTCCCTCACAATTGCCTAAGGAGATTCATTACTTCTTTAGAATGTATTTCACCTATCACTTAAGCTTTCCTACACATAAGGTGTTTATGGATATATTTTTTAAATATAGAGATAGATAACAGTGAAAACTGCATACTATTGTTGTATATAAGGAAATTGTTTGGGCAGCAACATTGCTTAACAATTTATCATTAAATGTCTTAGAAGGAAATTGTTTGCATGCCACTAGGATTTCAGAGACATTCATCAGAAAGACACCACCATCACCCCACTTACCTTGTCAATTCCCATGATCACAGAGTGTTACAGCAGCCTTCTGGAACCTACTAGTCCAATCAGGCTAACGTGTTAAGATCTGGGTACAAAATTTGTTCCTGCTGTGTTGGGAAATGGCACATGGAGTCATCATCAGGACAGCTAGATGGATTTTTCTTGCTTTCATGATGATGCCTCTACCAAGCTTCAGGTGGCAGACAAGTAAAATACCTGGAACAATTACTGAAGTCTAAAACCTTGGGGTCTGCATAACTCTGGGTACCCACAAGCATTACAGCTGGTACTTTGTGTACCCTCCTTAACTTCGTGATCAAATTTTTTCCATGTGACCTCCTTTTCAGTCTCTCTCTGAAACATACCAATCTCTTCACACATCAGGCCTCTGTCTCTGCTATTGGCTTTATTCCAAATCATTGTGTCCCAACTACTCCAACAATACATTCTCATCACAAATCCCTGAAACCTCTATAAATTTCTGTCCTCTCCGTGGTGAACCATCTACTAACATTATCTGCCATCTGACCTCCTATTGATTACACTATTGCTCTATCTTCATTTTCCTCACCTTCTCACACGCTTCCCAATTGGTCTACACACAGTAGACCACCCTGTAGAGCTACATATACCAAATGTATTTCCCAAAACATGGAGTACTCAGCTACTTCCACTAATGGAGAACATTATGAAGTTCTGAAGACTCCCACCTTCACCTTCCTGTGATTCAGGTGCATTCTATTCTCCTCAACAAACTCCAGAACTCATTCCTTCCTCATATCATACCTCCTCCCTGAACCACTTGTTGGTGTCCTGATTCTTAGGCTCACCCGAACCATCTGCTCCTCTATCTCTTGCCTCCCCCCTATCGTTTTGACTACTAAATGGCTATCTTACACCCTCCTCACACCTTTGTCCTCTCACCTTCCCTCTAAACTTCTAGGTCCACTGCACTCCACGTCAGCTTCCAAGCATCCTCCGCAGCCTCTGGTTCACGGCCTTGTTCAATAGCCTCCTGTTCAGGCTCTGCTGGTTTGGAAGCCTGTTACCCTTTCTCTCTGTTCACTATCCTTCCTTTTCCCTGGCAATTTCTTTTCTCCATTCTTCCTCATGGGACAGGTAATGATGATGAGCTACCCTGGGACAATTCGGGAGTAAGCTAATTAACACCATTGCATCCCTAAAAGGAATATTCGAGTTCAATTTGTGGGAAAACCCATGGGACCATGAAAGATCAACTACCCAATCCTATTGTCCATAGTCTAGAGGGACATCTAAGAAAAGGCACAAGGGAAAGGATGTGGGATTGAGTGCATGTGTCTGGACCAATAGCGATCCAGAGCAGGGGTTGTGGCAACAGTCTACTGAAGGTTCATGAGAGAGGGACAAGGACTAGAAGTCCTAGTCACCTGGTTTATGGTGGATCTCCCAGTCCATGGAGTCCTTGATCTAGACAATGTGGTCTTCTCTTTCAACATGCTATTAAATCTCTGCATATTTCTTCCTGAAGCTTGTTCTTGTGAAACTAGGAGAGTGAAATTCAATGTTCACATTTTCGTGTTTCATCTTAACCCCTGAGATTTCAGTATTCTTAGGACACAGGCTGTGGAGAGAATGATTTTCTCCATTAACAGGAAAGTGGGGAATGTTACCTAGTCAAAATTTTTTGTTCCATTTCACTGACTCCCAGGATAGATAAATGTCAGAGTATCTTCATTTGCCATATTACCACACCAAGAAATGGGAAACACAGCCAAACCTGAAAAAAAAAGAATATAGGAGGCACTTGATAAATACGAGGCATTACACTGTTTATGTCGGGAGCCAAAACTAAACAACAAAACCAAATTTTCTAAATTGAGACAAAAAAGTATATCAAACATAATTTGAATCCAGTTTTCCAGATCTAAATAAACATTATAGCTCCCTTCTCCATATTACAAGTTACCATGTTGACAATATCACTCCTTTAGACACTGAATCCAGCTTTTAAAATATGCCTAGGGACAACTAAAATGGTAAAACACAGTGGTATTTTTAAATGCCAAAACCAATAGATCCTTCAATCAAGTGCAAAAGTATTGCCAGCTTCTGACTCTATATCACAGATTTGCAAATTTTGCATTTGGGGAGATTGTCTTGTAGAAAACATGAGAATTGCCTCCCCCAGCGGTTGCCCCATACCAAACAAGGAAACTGACAAATTTTTCTCCACGTGAGAGAGTTGGCACAGTGACTGCTTTGCTTGTGGCTTTTCAAGAACGAGAATCGCATCTGGAACCCAGGATAGAGCAAACCCGTCACAGGGCCTTTGAGGTTGTTGTGTTCAATGGGTG